>JABFOV010004538.1:0-13721 GCA_022817685.1 Aradophagus sp. ZL-2020 | reverse complement strand
CACCTCTTGCTTCCTCTCGCCGTCCTTGCTGGCTTTCTCTGTTATTTTTTTTTTTCCAGGCGAAGGCGGCATACGAGATGTAGGGAGGGCTCGGGGGCTCGGAGATGTGGATAAGGGGCCGGGCTACGTCGGTTATTGTGGATCGTCGCGCGCCCGCACTCCCCCACTTTCTTTCTTTCCTCTTTGCAGACCCCCCCCCCCCCTCGCTCGCTCGCCTCTCCGTTCCTTTCCTTCCCGCAATCTTGGACCACCGTCCTTTTCCATCCCCACTTGTTCCCCCTCCCCGGCGGCCCCGAACACCGGGCGACACCGCGCGGCTCATGCGGGCTCGCGCGGGGATGAGAGCCATGAGACACGTTCGCCCGGCGGACGTGTCTTGGTGCGTATACAGGGTGCTCTATAATTATTGATATTGCTCTCTCGCAGCGGCGGCCCCGCAGTTCGCACCGTCGACTTTCGGTCATTGCGTCACTTCTTCCCTTTCGCGCTTCCCCTCAGTCCCGCCGTTCGATGCCTCTCCCTCGGACTTTATAGATTTTGGCACCGCGCTCGCAGACGTTTGACGAGGCCTCGCCGGAACGTCGAGGCGAAAATTGGGAAGCGCGCGCGTGTTTGTCTTCGGCTTTTCGGCTCGCCCGAACGTCGGCGGTTCTTCAGCCTCGCTGGACCTTTCAACCGAGATTGACGTCGCTCGTGGATTTCGATTTTCAAGTTACGTAACGTTGTTTATGCCGGGTGGTTTGTTCGACGGTTTTGGCAATGTTAATGGGATTAGCTGGAACTGGTGATGCTGGGTGGAAATGAATTCACAGTTTTTAATACATTAGGAGTTTTTTGACGTTTGTTGGTAGATGAAAATCAAATGTGATTTGAGAAAGCAGATTGTAATCAGAACATTTTTTTCATCAAATAATTTTTATTAAACAAATTAAAAAAAGTCATTGTAAAGGATAGATGTGGATAGTCATTGTAAATCATAGAAGATTTACTGTAACTGAATATAAAATAGTAGTGGTTTGGAGTATTCTGATTTTTTTAATTCCAAACATTAGTCTACACTGGAAAGTTGAACTATATATGATGTATGAATGACATGGCTATACTTTGCACAAGGGAGTATTCATGCTCTCGAAGTTGCAAAATGATGAAGATAAAAGTCGACCGAACTTTTGTCAGTATCTTTTTAAGATAAGCCACTAAATAATAACAACAGGTGCGAAGTCGTCAATGTATATCTGGGTTACCACTTTTTTTTTTCACAAAGAAAAACGGTTTTTGACTGAAGTCACTGAACTTCAGTTGAAGAGGTTTTGTCCAATACTCAACTGAAGTATTAATTAAAAAATATGTTAAAACTAGTCATTATTTCAAAATAGCCCGCCTGTAAACATAAAATTCCAACATTGATACATTATTTTGTCCATTATTAAAAAGAATCTTATTAGAAGAGAAATTATGTCAAATGTTTAAAATTATGTTAAGAACTTATAAAAATTAATCATCAATGCGTCAACCACGTTATTTATAAACGACAATATCCACTCGCTATTAATATGTAACATATCAACAATACATTGCAAAAAACTTTCCGTTCCGTTAGCGAATGCGATTCAACAATGAGTTCAATCAACTGATAAATTTGCATAAAACAAGTTTCCAGCAGGAGTTGCAAAATTGAATGGAACCTTTCGGTCTCGTTTCGGAGCATTCGAAATAATTCCCATATTGATTTCTCATTTACTCTGTAATAATAGAAACGTAAAACAATTCAATTGTTGGGAATTATTCGGCCGTGAGAGATGGCGCCACCGCGATTCTGGTGTTTTCATATTGATGCGAAAAATCGAGCCACCAGTGCGAACGACGAAGTTCAAACAAATATGATTTGGATACAAATATAGATGGAGAATTTCGTTCGGGCATTTTCAATTAATTGCGATTTGGCCGTGTCTTTTGGACGAAACGCCAGAAAAAACGTCATCGCAAAGTCGAATCATTGACAATACAGGCAAGCCACAGTGTATATGCGCTTTTATACAGAAAAACGAGTGCGATCGTGTGTTATGCGATATGTGTCACGAAGGGGAAAATTTACGGCTGTGTGGGTGAGAGAACTAACGAATTTTTCATCCGACGTGGAATAAAGAAAAGTACTTTGAGCATTTGAATGCTTTAAAGCTTTGATGGTTGCGAATAATAAGTTTCGTGAAATTTCCGACTCAGTAACATAAGTTAGTATAGATATAGCTTCGCCATGTTACATTGAGATGGGATGTGATGGTACATTGAAGTCACACGTAACGACGACATTTTTTTTTCAGTTGGCGAATTCGTTAATGATTATGCAATCTTTTTGCTTTGAAATGTGACAATGAGAAATATCAAACTGTACTACAAAGATAACTGTAATTAGTATTACTATTTTCGATAATCAAAGGGTAGATGATAAGTAGAAATTGTAAAATTAACTATTTTTCTCGAACTTATTCGTACGTGCAATAATTGGGTACAATTACGACAATTTGAGGTATGTACTTTTGGTACATGTAAAGTATCTCAAAAAGAAAAAAAATTGAACACTTGATTTTGCAGGTGTAAATTTTATATATAATTGATCATGTAAAACTAATATGTGCTACATACAATTTATTTCTCAATTGTAAAAAAAAAAGAGTATTCAATTTTTTCATAACAAAATTCATTGAAGAATTTTTTGAAATTCAGAGTGTAATGAAATAACATCTTATTTCTTTAGCTCCAGTCTTTTTAGTAAGTTAAAGTTATGATGGGGATAACACTTTTTCTACATGAAAATTCATATAATGGAAAAGGTGAGGTAAGGCTAATTGTAGGGTACGCGTCATCTCTGGCATTCTTCGTATTTATATGCATGTTTGTATGAATGTATGTGTGAGAACGCAAAACAGAAAAAAAAAAAAAAAAAACACTAGCCGTGGCGTCCCATAGACACATTCTGGTTTTCTTTAAGCAAATAAATACCTTTTCTGCTTTTCTCGTAACTTGTTGACATTACTTCTCCCCTGTGATAATCTTATTTGCAAATAAAAATCAAAAATAAAAAAAGTACATCTTTCTCCGTCTTGTCAATAAAAATATTTTGTGAGTTTAATGCGAAATTTCATAAATTCCTATCAAGCTTGTACATGTGTACACTTGTCGGGCAGATATTTTGAATTCCATTTGAAGACGCTGATAAATAAAGTGAATAACGTTTCTAATAAAAATCAAATATACGGAAAGTTATTCATCTGATATAAATCGCGAGCTGAAAAGTCAGATGCAAGTTAATTGTGTGTGTAGAGATTAATTATTATTTGTTATTTTTATGTGATTGATCAGTGTTGTTTTCAAATCATTGACCTACATTATTCTCAAAGACATAACTGAACATTAATGTTGCAAACTCATGTAAGCAAAATTGTATAACACGTTTCCTAACTGTCAGAAAGATGATGAAGAATAATTCAAATGATTTCCTTTTCACCTGTGTCAATTCAATGTTTCAACGTCAAGTTTTTTGACCATTCCACAAACAAAAAATTGAAATTTAAGCCACATACAATTTCTTAATTCACAGTTAAAAAGCACACATTCTTTTCTTCTTCATTCAACAACGTTCAATGGACAAAGTTTTCAATGTCAATATTATTCACAAGATTATAATGCATTTATTTCTGGAAATGAATCATTACAACTTAATTCGTTGGAAAACGTTCAATTTGAATGAGCAACCTTTCATCATGTAATTGAAAGAAACGTTATATAACTCGTTAATTGTAGTTTCATTTTTCAACGAACATTTTCCAATAAACACAAACTATACATCAAGTAAATTTTCCACCTGACCAAAATATGTGACCAAAAATACAATGCATTTTAACACTAATATCGAAACCATCACCTTCATTTCGAATAACGTATCGTTTCAAGCGTCTGATATAAAACGTCAAAATTAATCTTCATTCAATAACAAACCAAACTGCATTTCGAAAAGTTTTTCCTATCTACTACCCGTCAATACTGAAGATAAAAGTTCCATTTTCAAATACCAAACACAAGTGTGACATTTGAATCAGCCCAACATTCGTTCTACCTGCAATTAATTCATTGCTTCGATACGATGGCATTTCGTGATTGCTCCAATTTATTTTTATTTATTCATCAAAATGGCAACGCTTCATTCCAACAAAAAACACAGCCTTTCCCTTCGATCGAAAAGCCATTGGCAGCCGAAAAGCGGGCGGCACGACGCTGCAAACAAAGTGCCACCTTCGCAACGCGGAATTAATCGAAATAAATTTGCCCTCCAATTCGCATGCTCCGCTCCGAAAAATTGCCACTATCCCATAAAACGTGATGCGAAAATAAAATCAATAACACATCACATTGTTGGCTTTACACATTGCGAATGAATAATCCGGAGGGAGCGCGCGTCACGCATTATGAGTTCTGGAAGGAATTAAAGTCGGCAACAAAATAATTGAAACAAAAAGAGGTAGGAAGACAGAGACACGAGAGAGAAGAAAGCCGAAGGAGGAGGAGGTCCCGCGGGGCGAGGGGGGCGGGCGGGAGGCTAGGGGGAGGGGGAGCTCGGTTTGACGCTCGGTGGGCCGCGCACTGCATCCACAATTCTCTAGAAGCGTCGTGCGCTCTCTCAACACGTTCACTTACAAAGAAAACAATTCAGCCGTCGGCCGACACACAAAGTATTAGATGCCGCGGTAAAGAAACGAATGGAGCAATTGGCAGCAGTAAGTCGGCACCGAAATTACGGCGGAATGAGGGCCAATCAGATTTTACCTTATAAAGCAGCATTCGGCTGCAGGATACTTGATTAACCAATAGCGTCCTGTGATTCTCGACCCGGAGTGTGTGCAGTCGCGTTACGTAGTACACATACACCATGCGTGTACTACGCCACGACCGTATTGTGTGTTAAACATTTAGGGCTGTCTCGCGGAAAGTCACTGTCAATGCACACGCACACACAGCCCTCGGTACAGTCAATGTACTACAGCGATAACCTATAACGCAATATACTACCTTGGGCCACGGTCGAGCTCGTGCGGCTCGCTATGCATTTTGACGGAAGGTTGACAGCGAGGTCCTCAAAGTCCTCCATAAAGTCCTGCCGAACGTCGAGCGAGCCGGCTCGACGTTCGGCAGGACTTTATGTAACACAGGGATTCGACGAGCGATAGATTGCAATGTAATCTCGCTCGAAAGTTGCATTTTTTTTTTCTTCTTTTCTCTCCGAGATAAAGGTAGAACAGAGCGCGATTATCAGAGCGTGATGAACCGCGAGGTAAAGAGCCGATCGCGGCGACGCCGAAAAAGCGAAACCAGCTCGGGAGACGCGAGTCGGAAAATAGTCGCCATTCGCGGCGGCGGTGATTGCCACCTGACCTCGTTTGGCTCTGGGATCTCCGCTCGCCTGCAGCCAAAATAAAGGCCAATGTGCCGAGAGACACGACGTCGAAAGCTTGGAAGCCATTTCCGCAACACTAATTGACGTTTGTTTGCAACTTTTACATCAACTTTTCGAGCACCGAGACCGGTTCACTAGAATCTCGGGAGAGGTGGTCAGGATTGGAGCAATTTTAAGCAGATATCTGATTGAACTGAAAAGAAAAAAAAACATAACGACTAGATTCTATCAGAAACGAATCGTTTGCTGACATTTGTCAAGATACTAAGCACGAAAGCTCGACAGAGAAGTCTTTACGTTTATATAATTCTCACGTCAGCGGATTAACTTTATTCAAATAGCGCAAACGACACTCCGAATGTTGCAACTAAACTGTTCGATTGACTAAGAATAAACAATGCAATTGTGCACCGTCCTCTAGCCATCGTCTCCCGTCTACTTGTTCGACGAGAACTCGCAACGTTGAAACCGCGACCGTAAGCGAAACGGTGGCAGAAAGTCGGAACATGCGAATGGGGAACTGCTGCTAGGTTGTAGGACTTACGGTCAAGCGAGCGTCGCTCCCAATGGGTGGTCATGTCGAGCACTGGTACTGAGCGTTGCGGCTTAATCGTTATCTCGGTGTCCATTTTGTTTGGTTAATTACCAAAACGCGACTGACGGCGGCGCTGGCACAAGTCGCGTTGACACAACGCGGCCGCGACTGTTGCCCGAGGCTCTCGGGGCAGGGTCGAAGCCCACGTTATCGATCAGTTCGGCGAATCCGCGGATCCGGCCGAGTCGTGGGCACTGGCAGGAAGCGCGGACAAGTCAGACGGCGCGGCTATTCGGACACCGATTGGCCGAACCGCACATGTCACTGGACGCGCGGTGCGCACCGTCCCGGGCCTGCGAGCGCGCTGTTACGCCGTTGGCGTTGGCGGCACCTCACTCCTCGCAGCGTTCATCTTAATCGTCCTCTCGTCGCTCGACGGCTCACGCGCTGGCTTCTCTTCGGGGCATCTGCCTCCTCGCACGGTCGCTCGCTTCTATCCTTAGTGTATGCGTCCGCACAACGGAAGTGACGACATCAACGTAGGCTTGCACGGCCAACTGGCCCGGGATTCAAAATGGCAACGCTGCGGCGATTTTCGTGCTACCTGTCCGGGCCTCCAGATGGCTCCTGACGTCGCTCGGCCGCCTCGCGAGATTTGACCACTTTTTGTCTCTTGCCGCGCCACTGTGGCCGACCTCTCGATCCCGAGAAGAAAATTTGCCGCCGTTTGCGGCGATTGCCTGGAAAATTACACTCGTTTCATTATTTTGGGAGATAACGGTTGGGGGAAGCAATCAATTGACGAATACATGACCTTTTCAATTCATTTTTAAGTTTTCGAGCAGATTTGAGAAAGTTTCAATTCGGGAAATGACATTATTGAATTTTTCGCAAGATATACATTTTTTTTTTTAAGAATGAATTAATGCATACATATCTTATTAATTTTCAAATATTTAAGAAAAAATAATAATGGCTAAAATACAATTTATAAAAGAATAAAATCATAAAAAATTAAAATTGTATTCACCTTGTTTATATTAGTAAGACACAGTTGATGAATTATTACAATAAAAAAGTAGTAGAAATATAAGCCAGCTAATATGATGTAGTAATACCTTGGAATTTCTTTTCATAATAAAATAAAAATAAAACTTTGTTGTTGTGTTGTGCACCTAAAAAGTCAAAATAGATCTATTTATTATTTATTATTTTAGGTTTGCTGATCCTTGTTAATTTGAGAATTTCATATATGTGAAAATGCAAAAATAAATACAATGAATAAATCACGATAAAAAAAAAATTAAATTTAACAATGTTAAACATTTTTAATAAAGACTTACATTTCTTTGGTTAACACCTTCAAACTCCTTCTACCAATGCTAATATTAGTTTCTCTGAAAAAAAAGCATTTTTAATATCGTATATTAATTAATCAATTGAAATTTAAATGCCCAAAAATTCAATTAGCTTTAATAATAATGTGTTCCTTACTTTCAATTAATTAAATTAAATGTTTTCATAAAAGTTAAGGTTATTTAATTGTTTTAAAACTTTACCTGAATCCTTCATTTTTAAACATTTATAATACCTCATTTTTCGTCTTATCTTAACCTATTATGTATATTAATTATAAAAAAAACATGTATTTCAACGACAATATTTAAAAAACTTTTCTTTAACGGAGTAAAGTTTGAATTGTATACATCAACGACGGCTGTATACTTCACACTTTCGCTTTCATAATAATTGCATGTTAGACAAGGATACATTTTCAACAATTTGTGTACAACACAAGACTTTCAATTTGATTGTAAGTTAGCGCATCTGGCTAATATAGATTTATCTTCAGTCGATAAATGTTCAATAGTTTAAAACACTCAGCTTTGATTATATTTTTATGAGTTATAATAACAGATTAAAATTGTTTAATCTTTATAATAAGTAATTTATATTTTATAAAAAATGTACTGTTGTATAAAGTGTAAATAATGTATTATTCAAAAATTGATACTGCTTTAGATATATTAACACAGTAAAGGAGGTTAGCCCACATTAAAAACAAATATAAACTTAACAATTTTTTTTATATAATTGTTAATAAAAATTTGATACTTAAAACACAATGGTAAATCACGGATTTTGTGATCTATGCATCGATGTTGCAACGAGCGAAAAGAAAAAATTACGAACAATGCTGAATAAATTACATGAGTGTAAGTGACCTTTTAATTTGGTTTTTGCATAAAAGAAAACATAATTTTGTAATACTAAATTTTTTATTTTAGTAGGATATGAAACTGTGGCGTTAAATGATAACGTAGATGAAAATATTTTTGACAACGACAAGTTGAAAAAAAAGAAGAAAGGCGGAGATGCTGTGCCAGTAGTTTTAGCAGATCCTGTTAATATTGATGAAATTGTGCAGGAATTTAAAGGAAAGCTACATATTTTTAGACGATTAACGTACAGTTTTCTGGAACCAAGTAAAACGTATAGATTGGTAAGATAAAAAAATTATTTTTAAAAAACAGTAATATTCATATTAAGTTAATAATTGATACTTATTTTTTAATCAAGTTAATAATTGATATATTATTTTTTTTTTATTTGACAGAATCAATCTACAGTTTTGAAAAATTATAACATATATGCAGTTGTGCCCAAAACTCAAAATGCACTTCAGGTAAGAATTATGTTATATTGAAAAATTATATTATAATGCAGTTAACACTTTTAACATTATTATTAATTTCTTACATTAATTATATATTTTATTTTCAGTTTGCTTGTACTCAACTTAATGCAGATATAATTTACATTAATTCTTCATGCAATAATTTACGATTAAATAGAAAATTATATTTGCAAGCTATCAACAGAGGAATTCATTTTGAAATACAGTATAGTGATTTAATTAATTTAACTACCAGGAAATTCGCTATACATTGGTCACATTTATTTTATACATACGGAAAGTGCAAGGTATAAATATATTTATACTCATACTTTGTATAAAATGTGTGATTTGTTTGTGTTTACAATTATAATGAATTTATATATTGATTTATTTTAATTCAAAATGATTGAATTCAGTATATTTGATCTAAACTTTAATAAGCGCTAATAAATATATTTTCCTTTTTCAGAATGTTATTATTTCCAGTGGTGCAAAAAACATGTTTTACTTGAGAAGTCCATACGACATAATTTTATTGTATCCTTTAATAACACATAGAGTCTTCGACAAAATTTTATAATTCTATTTATTTACATATTTTACAAATTTTATTTAAATGTTTGTGAGATCCTTGACTCTATATTCAACAGGGCTTCCATATTCGGAATACAAGGCCAAAATGCACAGTCAACTATCCTTTCTCAGTGTCATAAACTTTTATACAAAGCAGGTATTGTGTATTAAAATGAAAACTAATATAATTACATGTGTATTTTTATGGTTAATTAAATAATTCATTTAAATAGTTTATTTCGGAATAGATTAAAATAATTTGATTTGTTATTTAAAAAAATTCTATAAATGAGAGCTCTGATTTCGTAAATAATTCATAAAATGATTGTTTACGTTGCATAAAATTAATATTGAATTACAATAATGATGTTATTACTGAAATTGTATTGAAAATGAAACTTGTGAAACTTGTTTGAAAATTGACATTGTGCAGTAACTATAAATTTTTTATAAAGATAAAAACTGAAAAATTACTTAGATAATATTATTTACTTTTAGAAAGGAGAATTATGGGAAAATCAGTATTTACACTCAAAGTTGATGAAGATACTGAAGAGGACACTGTGGTGGAAAGCATGGAATTATGAGACATGAGCTTACTATGATATTAAATACTCTTTACATAATCAATGGTTTAAATAAATGTATAGAGATTAATGAAATTTTCTATTATTTTTTACTCTAACCAAAAATTTATTATTATTTCCACTATTGGCACTTAATAATTCATGATGATCCAATGTATGACTTTAAAAAATTTGTCATAATACTTTAATATATATTTGGGCGATTATTCTTTGAACTTTTACTATATTCTATGAAATATTTAATAAGTAAAATTAAAATTGTGAAATAGATTAGAGGGAGGAATTGAGTTTTTGATTATTCGATTATAAATGATCTGGGTGACTGAAAATCACTTAGTACTCACTCGAATTATCATCAGAAAAATGCACTAGGTAAATTGAATCACCTGGGTCATCATCAGAAAAGTGCATTTGGTGAATATAATTACTCACGCCATCGTCAGGGAAGTCCACTAGGTGAATTTGGTCACTTGCGTCATCATCAGGAAAATTTACCAGGTGGATTTGTTCTCCCGGATCATCATCACGGAAATCTACCACGTGGATTCGTTCACTCGGGTCAGAAAAGTGCACCTGGTGAATTAAATTGATTGCGTCATCATCAGGGATATATATATATGTTTTGTTGTTGTTGTTTATTGGTCTCAAAATGAATATACAAAAGTTATATTTACATTTAATGTATATATTAACCCAAGAGTGGTCGCGCATTTATTGCACCTCTTTGTTTATCAACAAAACGCCCCTTTGTTATTTTTTTTCAACGGTCGAAAAGCGTGATCACTCCAGGGTTAAAATAATAATTTTTAACAATGCATATATGAATTGTATATCATTTATGTAAATATAAATATACCACGTATGATTCTTATATACACTATATAACAATAAAAGTCAATAAAATTAATAAAGCACCCCAATGTAAAGTTTGTAATTTGTTTGTTTTTTCAAGAAAAGTATCTTAGGAAATGTATTTATAGTGTTTTAAATTTAATAATTAAATAAAATGTAAATACATTCATTAATTATCGATAGACCTGCCATTGTGTTTAGTAGTTTGTGTTCTAAAGAAACTAAAAAAAAAAAAAAAAAAAAAAAAATTTTTCAAAAAAACATAAGGTCGAAAAGGTATTAATATTATTTTAAATTGAATGATTAAATAAAAGTCGCTTACATTCATTTATTATGGTTCGTCACTCTTTGTTTTCATTGTTTGTTTTTCAAAGGTAAACAAAACATTTCTAATCTAAACATTTCTAAGTATTACAACAAAAGAAAAAATGTTGTGTTTGAAATGTTGTGTTTGAAAATCTATTTTTATAATTTTATAACGTTTTAAATTTATTATTCAACTGAAAATTTGTCAACTGCACAATTGTTAATTATATATTACATTCTACTATCAATTATATGATTAAAAAATTTCGAAAGTTCAGAACTGTAAAACTTAGGAAAATAAAAGTCCGGAAACTTCGATGTATAATAATCGAAAGTTGTGTTCTTCGAATATTTGAACCTTCGAATGTTTTCATAATAGATTAAAATCAAGACCTCTAATAAATAATATGCTACGTTGTCATTGTTAAACATTTTCATTATTGTAACAATTCATCAAATCTTACCGAGCGCGCAGATTCGCTAAATGTATTCAACTCTCTCCCGTTCGCCGCAGCACTGCTATCATTCGTGACGCGACAGCCGTAGTGATCGGACGGTCTTCCGCGTTAAGCGTTTCATGAAAACATTATTACTGCGCGAGTGTTCAAAAATCTTTACATACAACGGTTTTATTTCTTCTCGATAAATTGTTTACGTTTTTCCGTCAAAACTATCGACCATTAAAAAAAAAAACCGTTACGAAATTGTGTCGTGGCGCGAGTGCTGTACTTTTGGATTGGATGTATCAACGACGATGTGCTCCTGCTTTTACCTTACTTCTACTGAAGATTCCTGCCGACGATGTGCTCTTGCCTTACTTCTACTGAGGATTCCTGCTTTTTACCGCTTTCAATCTGATTTCGGATCATCGATGGACACCGTGGGAAAATAAAGGTCAGTACACTTTGTTCCAGTCATCCCATCGTCGAGGGACGTTACCGGTGAGTGATTTTTTATTAAAAAAAAAGCCGATTGCACTACTTTTTGTTATTATATCGTGTAAAATGTAATTTTTTTATCTTGTATTATATTAAAAGTTAATCTCTTGTATTTTATATTGTAAACACATTTGAAGGTCATTGACTTGTTAAGATTGAAACGAACAAAACATTGGATATTTTTATGTTCATTTTTATTTAATTTTCAATGTTGCATGTCATTGACCTTCAAATATGTTTTGGTGTCGAATACAAAAATCATTTTGCTTTTAATTTTTTTCATTCTACGATATCAAAACAATTTGAAGTGCAACCTTTTATTTATTTTTGTTTCATTGTTTTTCCGTCGCGTGATCGATTTCCAAGAATATTTTTTCCGTTTTATTATTCGAATTCCGGTTTAAAAAGTAAAATACAACATTTTATTTTACATTGTTGAACACGATATGACGAAAACATTAGTGAAAGGAAAAATTTTAGTCGGATTTTTAAAGCGCGACAAGAATACTAGCAGCAATTTTTTCCGCGAATTATTTTCATTTCAATACTGTGACAAAATTGTGTTGTGTTGGTGTAATTTCATCATCAGAGCATCTTTCTTCATTTTTTTTGGGTAAGTAAAAATTAAAAGTAAGTGCATATACATACATTAATTAATATTAAAGGAATAAATGCAATAACCAGATCTGCCAGTTATTTATTTTAAAAAAAGTATATATAAATAATTAGATTTTATTATAAAAAATACCGAATTCCTTTGATATGAAAATACATTTTTTTTTTATCTTTTTGTAATTTGTAAGAGTAAGCAATAGAATAAAATCGTATGTAAATTAAAAACAGAAACAATTCTGAGAAGTTATCAGGCAAGTTTAAAAAAAAAAAAAACATTATATTTGTGTGTTTATCAACAAAAGCAACGCTCGATTCTCTTTACTTATACAGTTAAAATATACTCTCGAATTAATAAAACTAGATTTAAATTAAAAATACATTTTTGACATTGGGGTGTTAGCATCTGAGCGGCCGCGGCCACATTTTGGCAGGAGAATTGTTTACGGCCGAAACAGCAAAAATGGCATCATAGCTTGATCGGTACTACATCAATCTTTATTAACTTTTATAAATCGTTGATGACCTCGATAAAACGATTGATTGTATTTGTGATTTATTTATTGTATTTTATTATTTTTTTTTTTTATTTCTTAATATTTTCTCCATCATTTTAAGGTAACTTTGTGTCTTTTATTTACAAACACAGTAATAAGTGTTGCGTGATTATTTGAAATTAGGTAACGAAATAAATAAACCGTCCATTTTTTTTTTATTATTATTCATAAACTATTTTTACAAACTGTAATACAATTTCAAATCTGTTAAACTAAAATTATTTGAATAGTTTATTTTAAATTTAATTTAATAAACAATTTTAAATTCTTAAATTATAGACTCAATGTTCAATAAAAATCATATTCAGTAAAAACGGCATAATCGAAGTTCATGTTTCTATCACTAAAACACAATCGTTTTCAAATTGAAAATGAAAAAAAAAAAAAAAAATAAAAAAAAACAAAATAAAAAAAGCAAAAAAAAAAAACAAAATTTTAATAAACCCCTAAAACCAAACATTACGCACCCTCACAAAAACTGTGCTTACACCTGTTCTTTACCCCCTCCTCACCATCACACCATAAATAAAACTAAAAAATATATTGTGACCTTATACATTACAAGTAGCTAATACTCATGACCTACGAATTACGACTTTAACTAGATGCTGATATTGGTACTACTTGACGGG
>JABFOV010004537.1:0-13721 GCA_022817685.1 Aradophagus sp. ZL-2020 | reverse complement strand
AGATTTTGACCTGAAGAAGGCACGTGATTAGTGCCGAAACGTCGTCGGTTTGTAATAAATGAAATAAAATATACAAACTGAAAAATTAGTCTGTTATTTGGTCGAAAAAGGAAAATTTATATTGAATAACACAGACGTTAAACTCAAATCATAATCTTAAATTTAATTTCATACGTGTCTAATTTAATTATCACAACTAATTTAATGAGTTATTGATATAATATTGAATAATGAAATGAGTGTTATTTAATTATTTTAGATGACTATCTAATATTTAATTAAAACGTATCGTTGTGCGAACCAATTACCAAAGTTGACACATTCTATTCGTAATAGTTACAAGCAATTATTGAAATCAATGTTCGATAACATTCGATGATAGCAAAATGACTTTATAAATATGTGCTTTCAATCAAGCACCAGTCGCTGTCACTTTGAAGGATGCTAGGTAATTTGGTCGACAAAAAAAATTGTTGTCAACGAATACTTAATGAACGCAGTATCACGCCTCACAAATAAAAATTAAAAATATCAATTCAATGGTCTATGTTAGAATGTAAAAAAAGTTACAGTGTGTTATTGATTTATTTGTTTCATGTCAGTCTTTTGATTTCACTCATCGACAATCATTTAATTTTAAAGTTTTCGTATAGAAAATGTTATTTTTGAACATAGAATTGTGAAATCATTTTTTTAGTCTCAATATAATTCAATTTTTTTTTTTTTTTTTTATTAAATTCCTCGAACAAATCACCAAGCACCCTCGAATTTATTTTATTTTGATTAATATATAATTATTTTTATTTAAAATGCTGTGGGAGTGTTTGAAGAAGATACTTAAAAAATAATTGTATAGTTTGAATTTAACAATTAAATATGTATCCAAAATTAAATTACATCCGACAATATATAATCAATTTTACAACTGTCATTCGCAACTGAAATTTCAATAATCACAATAATATCTTCTTCAAACTGATATCGAACCTCCATGCAACAGCTCTAATGTCTTCCTAAAACTTTCTATTGAAAGTTATATGACACAAAATCTACTATTCATTTCTGTAACACAGGTGCTCTTTGATTCCTATACACACCTGTATTTAATTGATAAAATTTGTTGCAAACATAAAAGTCTAGTAATCTCTTATTTTCATACTACGAAATGGAATACTACAAATTAAAATCTATTTTATAGTTTGAGAATATAAAGCCCTTCTTTGAAACGACAAAACTTTTCTCAAAAAATACATAAATTTTAGCAAATAATAATCAAATTATATAAATAAATTACATTTGATATTGTTTCGATTATTATTTATTTATTTACTTGATTTATTATAATTTTTGATATTATTCTTGTAGTTTTGTTAATATTCATGCCGAAGGATCTTACTTCCTTAAATTATTAGATTGTAATTATTAGTATTTCATTTCTCTAAGTGTATTAAATTAATTAACGTTTCTCAAATTTATCTCATAACAAGTGGTAATCTGACATTAACTATCATCAATACTCACGAGTATCTACGGCCATCTACCATTCAGTTGCAAAATCAAAACCATTGCTTTGTCTACCCGATTTGTAGCTGACACAAACAATAATTTATTTGATGATTCTGTGAAATTCCAAAATATAAATTCATTTTGCTGATACATTTCGATTTTTTTTTTTGTTTCGTGTGTAAATTAAACATTTTATTATATTTATGTTTCATTTTTCTTAGAAACGTTCTGTGATATAAGCAAATATCTCGACAACTTTATGGGAGTTCTTGAAAAACTTGCACGATAACTGGTGCATATTACATGACCTTTCTTTCAATAAATCACTTGAATTGGGATTTTAATAAAATACACAAATTCTTAATTTACACAATTTTTGTTTATAAATTTAATTAACAATTTCAACATCAGCATTCAAATAATATATTTAAAAAGTTACCGTAAATAAGCAACAATTTTATGTTTTGATATAATCAAATTATTATCCAAAACTATAAAACGTCCGAAATAAATACATTCAGTTGCTTCAACCAAATCACTCTGCATCATTACCAAAACATATCTAATATATTACACCAAATATGAAACCAGCCGAACGTGATAACTTCACCTAAATGATTTCTTTGATTTAACAGGTCCATCCCAGTTGAAACGAGGGTCAAATGCACAGGTTGAAACATTTGCCGACCGCTTCACGTCATATGTAAGTCACCTTTCAAAATCCGGGTAAAGGTTTTTTTAAACTGCTGATTAGCGAGAGCGTAGCAGAACGGGTTCATTGGACTATTAGCATAGCAAAGGAAGTAGGAAAACATGAAGAGGTGCTCGTTGGTGCACGGTGGGTTGGAACAGAAGCCTTCGACAAGAGCGAGCACGTGATAGGGCGTCCAACAAGCGACGAACGCACCAAGGATAAAGGAAATGGTTCGGAAGGCCTTGCGCGCGCGATTTTCCGTACGGGACTTCTGCCGGCCGATCTTGAGGGACTTGTGCTGGGTCTTGCGGAAGTGCTTGCCAATGGTGCTGACGAAACTGGTCTTGGTGAAACTGTCCTTGATCTGTTCGGCAGCCGATAGTTGGGCTTTGGCGGCTGGTTTCACGTTGGTATCCTCGTGGCCGCTGGTGGTGCCGGAGATGGTGGGGATCATGCTGCTGGACGACGAGGTCTGGACCGGATTGCTACCAGGGCGGGTAGCCTGTTCCGCGGCGAAGCGCTCGCTCGTGACGTTGGACGATTCTAAAAGAGAACTAATGACAGTGGTGAACTGGGGCTGGGTGGCCTCGGCCTTGACTATGAATTCGGGGTGGAACTTGTCCGAGGCAGTCGGCGAGGTTTGCGAGGCGACGTGGCTTTGGTGGGTAATGAACACACGCGGTGGCAGAGTTTGACTGAAGGCGTCTACCATGAGAGGCCGATGTGCCGCCGGCGAGTCGCGGGCGAGCTGAACCCCGGAGTAGAGCCTCGAGGAAGAGCTCGTTCTGCGACCGACGGCGGCCTTGAGCGCACTCTGAAGCAGGCTGGTGTGCACGGGCGTTGGAATCCCGTTGAGGCTCAGGATCGGAGAGGTCGGGGTGGTGGCAAGTGGGTTGGCAACGCTGCATGAGAACGAGGACACCGGGCTCTCGCAGGACGGGCTGGGCACGATCACGGAGCTCTCGTCCATGTACCGTAGATCGGCCCCGTCCAAACCGCTAATCAGGTCGTATATCCCGGAGCCGTGGGTCGAGAAGGCGAGTGACTTCGGCCGGTCGGTCGACGAGCCCGACGTCTCCGACGATTCGGACAACACAGGACTGTTCTGGAACTCGCTTGGCGGCGGGATGATGTTGTTGCGGGGTGTCATAGTGCTGGTGGACACGCGTTCCACCAACGACGGCAGGTTGTCCGTCGAGATCGAGTGGTTCGACAGCGCCGAACCGTCGAGATTCGGCGACTGCTCGGGTGTGAGGGTCGCGCTGCTCGACTTGTTCGAGCGCGCACACCTGCTGTCCACCGAGGCGGTCTCCTGGATTCGCGGAAGGGTCTGCGACCGGTGAAGTAGCTGCGACACTCGACTCGGCGATGGTTCCAGGTTAACCGCCTCGCGGTTCTCCCCGGCGAACACGTTCAGCGAACTCGACTGGATCACCAGCTCCGCCAACGACTTCTTCCGTCCGGTCGGACAACGATTCGGAACAGCCGCGCTATCCTCGTCGGAGTCAAACGCCGGGCTGCTCGAGCGCTCCGATTTCTCTTGCTCGAGCGTCGCGCTCAATTGCTGCTGCTTTTTACCTGACAACTCGTCGTACACGTTGATCACGTTCCGGCTAGGATCCCGCGGTGTTTTTCTACCATCGCCTGGACTTGGCTCTGGTGACAGATCCGTTTTCGGTTTGGGTTTTTCTTCGTTGACCATCGGTCCGGTCGGAGGCTTAGCCATTCCGATTCCGGCTGCGCAGCCCGCCATCCCGGACATCGCGCCTGCACTCAGGGCCACCATTGACTGCATCTTTCTCTGTTTGGCTTCACTTTTCTTCTGCATGTCATAAGCTGTTTTATAGATACCGCCATATAGAATGAATAAAACAATTAACGTTGTCCAATAGTAACCGATAATGAGCGCCGTGTTGAATATCGGGTCTTTCAGGAATTGGACCGCGCACTGACCAGGAGCCAAGTCACGGTAACCGATGAAATGTTCCCAGCCGAAGATGCTGATGAAGAAGAGTAGCGCCGGGATGATCCAGGTAATCGTTACCATCCAGATCACTCGGTTCTTCGTCCGCCAGCTCCGATACTTGGCAGCAATTTTCACCGAACAAAACCGATCGATTGTTATCAGTAGGACGGTGTACTGGGACACCAAGCACACTGTGTAGTCCACGGACAACCAGAGATCACATAGTATCGGCCCTAAATCCCAGTATCCCATGAGAACATACACAGTGTAGAATGGCATAGAAACAGTACCTGAAACAGAGGTAAGTTGAGAATTTAGATAAACTTTTGAAGAATCGCAATTAAAAAAAAAAAAAAAAATACTTTTTAGAAACGTTGTCAATATCCGCCAAGTTAAGGCGTATAATATTTTTTACGTGTAGTATAAAGACATTTGAGTTAAAAGTTTTGAAACGAAACTTGTATACGTTAAACTAAATTTTTTCTCGGTATAAATTAAGTTATCATGCTTAAAAGATACAAAGCACACTTCAGTGAGGCAACAAAAAGGAAACACTCACCTATTAACATATCAGTAGCTGCTAATGATGCAATAAAGTAGTTACTTGGTTGCCTTATATTACGATCTACAATGAAGGCCAATAAAACAAGAATGTTTCCACCGACAGTTAATACTATACATATAGCCAAACACATTGCTATGGAAACTGTTTGCCAGAGTGCAAAAGGAGGTAAAATTGGCGTCGGGATGTCAACTGTGTAAAGCATAAGAAAAAATGTATTAACAATTAATTAACATGTATATTTATGAAACAATGCAAAATTGATTTTTTATCTTTTTTTATTAGCACACATAAAGTTAGAGCTAAACGTAGAATTGAATTTGTATTAATAGACATTATAATTTTGAATTTTAATGTAGTTATAACTGATAGTAAAAATATTATAAATTCAAAGAAAAAATGTTTAGAAGAAAACATGCTTAAAAATTCGATAAATGGGAAAAAATAACTTTAAAAGGGAAATGAAACGAGGTACAATAATTATGTAGGAAAATGTTTCATAATCGAATAGTCCGTAACATATAGAATGTTTCAACGATTTTTTAAAATTAGTTAGCTCTTGGCTGGGGTAGGCCGGAAAGCTGAAATTACGTTTGTTCGGATATTTAGTTTTCGTTGCCATTTAATGAATGAAATGCACTCATAAAAAAAATTAGCCTTACCTAGAATCGAGGTGTTGAGCGGGGATGAAATGTTACTTATATTTGACAGATAAAAGCCTGTCATTAATTCCGAATATTCGTCCGAATTCCATCGAAAGTCATCGACGCCATACAAAGAACTGTTCAGTTGTATGCATTCTTGCGAAAGGGTTTGATTGAATTTGAAATGACAAACCCTTTCCCGCTGCCTTTTTAGTTTCCTTTAAACACAATTTTAACGATACATTTCTTTCGACGAGTACATAATTAGGTAAAAGAATATTTTCTTTACTTTCTTTTTCCTTCCAAGATTGCAATTCAACACGGTGATGAAGTTTTGCTCCGTAAAATGGAAAGCTAATTCTCACGGCCATTTTCTTGTAATGCAATTATCGACGTTCTTTAAATATCAATCTTATGGACTATTACAAGATTTGTTTATTATGAGCTACACAGATTGCTTACATATATATCTCGCGATAGAGATTATCAGCATTATCCAGTACACTCGTTAAAGTAAACGATGTTAGGATAAAGTGTTTTAAAGCGAAACTTTAAAGAACGCAAGTCTTAAACGTGATTGATTTTGTATTGCATTGCACCTGATTTTGCCTTTTATCTTAATAATTTATATTCTTTGCTCAAAAAGCATTTAATTAATGATTTATGAATCTGGATTTATAATATCATAATACTTCAAACACTGCAATTTTTTTTTTTAATATTTAACAAAGATTATAAAACTTTACGCTCACCATTTTGCAATAAAATCTGATCCTATTGTGAATATCAGCGACGATGTGCGATTTGTCTCTTCGGTGCTATTTAGGCCACTCTCAGTTACATTTGCCCAATCCATGACATACTCCACAGTTTCAATAAATATAAGCAATATCTCGTATCATCTAACTATTCGTCAGTTTTGATACCAATTTCTAAATGTTCCTGAAATTAAATTATTCATTAGAAATGCGGTCTTCAGGAATATTCAACAATGTTGGGGAAAATGAGATAAATTTATTAAGATTTTTAAATTTGAATATCATGCACAATTATTTTATTGAATAGATTTTTCATTAGCTTCAAGTCTGAATCTTCATTTTTCCTTCATAAAAACTTGTGTATACAAAAAACTTCTTTTAATAATAATAATAATATAACATATTTATAACGTATAAAACCTTCGTCGGATCGATATGTGATTCTAACACTTGCCGTAACAAAAAAGTAGAATTTTTGCTGTTATTTCACAAAAAACGTTGGTTTTTTACTAAACTACGTCATTTCCTACGATACTCGATTTAAACATTAATGCACCGAGCTTTATCTTTTTTTGGTATCTATATTATTTTTTATATCAATATCAATTTTGTTATTTCAAGTCTTTATTAATTTTGCATTTCCTTTTTAAAATAAATATTTATTTTATTTGTATTATTATTATTACTATTATTAATAATATTATTATTATCATTATTTTATTATTAAATACTGAACAATTATATTTTTAAAACTTAAACTATGTTTGCATAAAAATGTAAACTTAAGAGAAATTAAAAAAACTTTGTTTAGTTTTTGAGGTATATTTTCAATCATACCGTGTTACTTTCTTCACATTTATGTACGATTTCTTTTGCCTCGTGAGAAAAGTTTCAGAAAAACTTCGCTTACAATATCATATCGGATTTGGATTCATCGTTTGTCAGTCCGAAGCATTGAATTACATTCAGTGTATGCGTTCACTTTTGTGGATACGAATAAGGCTAATCCTAAAATAAAATAAATGCATGAATCGTAACGGCATGTAATTATCTAGACAAAAAAGTACGATTTCAGCTTATTGATAATTAGATTATGACAAATGGGAATAAAATATGACACACAATTATTAATTACATACATAATTCGAGTGCGCGAATGTTACAATCAATGAATTTTAATTACGTTTCTTTTATTATTCATTCAGGTATATTAAAAAATATAAATTAAGAAAAATTATTTGATTTAGCTACAATTATTACGTACAACTACAATTACTACGTAAAATTACATTATAATTTAAAATTCACAATCATATTTATTACATTTAAAATTGTTCATCTTATAATTAAACTATTTTGAAACATGTTAAATTTTGGTTTCACGCATCTAAGCCTCATAAATGCTTTTGTATTTCTTTATCGAATTTGTATGTAAACACCGCGATTAATCTTTGTCTCACTTATTATTTTCATATGTTTTGAAATGTTCAATAGAAAAAGTTGTTGACCCACTTTCAAAAATACATTACGTAGTTATCAGTTGACCGATAGTCATTGGGGTGGTCGGTTTGCGGTGAAATTTATTACAAGAATGGTAAAGTTGTAGGCGTCCGTTACGCATAGTATTTATGAATAAAAAAAGGTTTACTAATGCGTAAACTTCGCTTTTTTTTTTACATACATTTACAATGAAATTTTCTTATTAAATTTGAACGTAAAAATTCATAACACAAAGTTGACTTTTTTTTATATATTTTAAATATAAAAGTTTACAAATTTTTACAAAAGAAAGTGAAGTAATATTTGATTATAATTATATTGTACAGCATACGTGTATATCATTAATCTAATAAATTATTTTATTTTCAAATCAAATTCCAGTTTTGAGGGAAGTTAGAATTGACCTGAATGTTCGCGTAGACCGAAAACTTCAGGACCTATTCTCCAGGAATTATTACGTTCGTTTGAAGCTTATTTCGACCATGCACACACTTCTTATTGACTCATCACACAGAAACTCGCTAATCAAGGTCAGTTCTTTTCGCTTCTTGAAATTTATTTTGCTTATATACGTAGTAAGATAAACTTCAAATAAAAACATGAAAATGCAAACATTGAAATTAGAGAAGGTTAAATGGGTTTCAATGTTTACATTCTAGCGTCTTTATTTTAAAGAAAAAAAATTTTTGCTACGTTTAATTCTACCAGCTACAACAAATATTATCAACTGTTCTAATAAAAGATGTATTTTAAAACATATGTACTTCTCCTTTTTTTTTATTTTTCAATTTTATCACTGATTTTTTTTTATATGACATCTTTTAATAAAACTATTGATATATTTGAACGACAAGTGGTCTCAAATAATTATTTTCCACTCGTTCATGATTATGCAAGGTTGTAATAAAATTTTTATTCAACCTACTTATAGAGATTTTTTATATCATTAATTATTCAATAACTTTTTTATTTATTTTAATTAATTTGAGGTTTATTGGGTTTTATATCAATGTCGGAATTCATTATCAGTCGTAATAATTGTTATATATATGTAACATGGAATTAATACTTATTTAAAGTTTACACTTATATTGAATGTTTGTGTTGAATTTTATCAACATTAAAAAAAAAAAAAAAGAATTAAATGCATTTAGAAAAGTGAATAAGGCTACGGTCGCTATATCTTCGATTTTACATTGAAAAACTGGTTGAATACAAGCCAACACATCACCAGTTGATATTGGACAACAGTGCTTACTAGGCCATTTCTTAAAACAAAAATATGTATACAGATATCAGGTGTTTTCCATATTCATCAATTAATTTCATAAAAATTATTAACGCAGATATAGGAGCAATCAATTATTTGATATATTAAAAAATGTATTGTTTCAATAATTCTTCACATTTTATCGAGTATATTAACAAAACAAAAATATAATCTCCCGAATTTTCAGAAACAATTATATGAGAACTTATATAATATAAAATATGAATTCTTACTAATTTCCTTTATAGTAGATTGCACAAGAAAATATTTAACGTAATACACACATTACATTTCATACATCTTTTTATTTCGATTTTATTTAATAGTTATGAATACTTTCAATCTACGTATTGTAATAAACCATGAATACAAATTACAACATTTCATTAGCTTTGTGTACACGAATAAGAGTACGCGTGTTTAAATTCATTTCCTAAGCAATCTAAATTAAAAGTAAGTATATTCACCGATTAAATTAATTTACAGTAATACATTTCGTTAGTTGTATTTGTAACAGTATTTGTTGTCGCATTATTGAAACGATCTAAACTTGTTGATTTTCTAAACACCTTATTAACATTATTATTTGATAATATCGATTATAATAACTAAAATGAAGTGCTGATAACCGCAACTGCTTTAACAGTCTATAAATTGTTCGTATAATGTGCAAAATAATTAAAATTCCCTTTGTTTAAATCATTGATTTGTGAAATTAATGCTTGGTTAACCTACATAACTATAATAGACAATCTATAGCGTAATATATAATGTCACGTCTGTTCTTCAATATTAACTGCGTTGTTTTATAATTTATAGTTTTTAAAGTCGTTCTGTGCGTGCAGATAAAATTTACACTTCAAGTAAAAATTGTTTCTAGTAATTCGTACTAAAGTTATATTTAACTATACAAATTAATAGGAAATCGACAAAAATTCTATACATTGAAAACAATGTTTGTGAACTTTGCGTTGAAATCACACCGTCAATTAATAATTCAACGTAAAATGGATTTGAAAATCTGACAATATAAATTCTAATCGATGAAATGTAATAATTTTTATGTTTCTATAACTGTGTCTCAGTTTGATCCAAAAAGTTTTTTCCTGCAAGGTCACGAGTCATGAAAAATTCCATAGTCGATAAATTGCTAATTGCAGCATTTGAATAAACTTTCCCGCCACGAATTATGAATTATAATACCGGATTACATTTCTTTTTTATTCAATCGTCGATTTGGATTATTACATACTTAATAGATATTAACGAAACGCCGTAAATTTTACCGTGCCACTTAGCCCAGTTTTATTTAACGCTTCATTCTGAAACGATATGATTCCCGAGTGACAAAAGTCCCGAATACCGCAAGCCACGTGGGATTTGCTATAACAATTGTTAACGACTTCGCGCATCTACATTCTCTTTTTTCCTTTCTCTCCCTCCGTATTTCACGAGCTTCAATTTATAAGTAAAGTCAACATTACGGAAATTTCGTTCGGCCGAATCAAAGCGCAACTTATCTCCAAGACAGATGAATTTTCCTCGCAATCGACACTCAATAACGCGGCAATCAAAAACAATAGCACAATGCATTGTTCGCGAGGGAACCTGAGCAGCGCGATTTCTATTTTTACCCCAGTTGTATTATTTATGCACTGAAATAATCGAAAATCTATATACACGTAGCGGGGCGTGGCCTTGAAAAATGCAACAATTTATTGCAATTTCGCGCGTTCGTCAACGGCTGGCGTCTTTGTCGGAGCGACGCGCGGTTTGACACGTGAAAGGATGAAAAAGCGATCTATAATTTAGTCAGCTTGCCCGGTCGCGGCAAAAGAGACCGTGTAACTAATCTACACGGAGAAAAAACTTTATATTATTATTGCAAAAATGTTTGAAATTCACTAAATAGTACAACATTAGGTGGACAAACACACAGTTTACAGACAATTTAACGAAATGTCAAAACATTTTTACTGTATTATCGACAAACTTTACTAAATTTTCACCAATAAAAGCCATTTTTTCAAAAATGTTGATTGAACAGTTTAGTAAAAATGACTGAACTAAGGTTTTGTCTACCTTCTATTGAACAATTCAGTAAAAGTAAAGCTTTCTTCTCCGTGTATTATTATATCCGTGTATTATAAATTTGGGTCGTTTGGTCCCATCGTTAAAAAGACAATGCAAATCGTTGTCGGAAAATGTGTTTTTCCGATTCCCCTGAGCTTATGCCGATTTCCCGAGAGCTCCCAATGACCATTTTCGAATATTTGGGACCGAAGGAATTTGGAACAACAATTTTTGTCGGTGGAACCAAACACGACCCAAATTTAGTTACGCAGTGTTATTAATACTTAAGCCCGTAGAGATGACAATTGTCCTTGGCACTCTTAAAGTCCGACCATCTCGCAATTACAATCAATCAACTGTCAAATTTGCAACTGCACTTTATTCCGGCCAATCGCGTTCCTTATGAATGTTTATGAGAGAAATCCGAAATCACATCGCGCGAAAGAGTAACTTTAAGGCTCGTCTTCGAGGAAATGAAGCCGCCGAGACAGGAGATCGAAATCGTCGACTTCATTTTTTATTTCCTTTTTTTTTCTAATTCTTCTTGGGTAGGTCTGTGGGAAGTCCGATTCCACAGCTTGCAAGTCGTTACACGATACGTTCCGAATAATTATACGTCAGAACGTTTGATTCGAATTCAGTGCAGCATCCACGAAAAAAAATTACATGTTAACGTAATATAATTATTTGGTTATCTTTTCCGATAATAAATTTTTTCTTTTCTGAGAAAATTCAATTTTGTCATTTATATTTTCAAAATACTCATGGAAAGTAGTTATGAAACATGGGAAAACGTACTTTGAAACAATTTTATGTACGCTGTACACTTGCTCAGAAAGTTTAAGATGAAATGATTTAATTTCAAAATATAAAGTGAATTCGAACAAATCGATTCATCTCTTTAAAACATCGCAGTTAGAAAAATAGTAGAGTTTATTGTAGCGTTATCTTAATTTATATTCAAATTATATTTCAGCGAAATTAATTTATCTAAATAATACAGTTGACTGGCAAAGATTCTATTGATTATTATGATAATTACCAATTAATTTTAACGAATACTTAGTTGAAATATCGGTTCGAAATATTTTCGTGCTCAAAATGGGGTTGAAAAAATTAAAAGTAGGCTGAAATGAAGTTGAAAACGTTGAAATTTCAACCATTTCTCAATTGCAAATGTGCAGATGATTCCAAAACTGTAACTTTGAGTTGGAATGATAGCCGAAGAAGAAGAAGATTTATAATTAAAGCAAAATTTTTTTTCAATTTCAATTTTCAATCCTAATTTACGATTCTTTGTTCGATTCTCTAATCTGCTTGATTGTCGTTTACTTTTTATCTCGAAACTGTTTCGAATTATTCTAAAAACAACCGAAAGTCAAGAGTGTGCTTTATTTTTACCGGACAGTATTGACATCAAAGGGTCGGACGAGCGCGTTATTACCTAGGCCTAAGGTAAATGTTGCACTTATCGACCCTTTAAGCAACACACGCCCTAGACGGATCGGAACAACTTTTCTAGTACATATTCGTTCAAACGTCCCTTCAGACTTTGGTACATTATTTCGCGCCTGTCTGCTGAGAATGATCTAATTTCTTAGAAAGAAAATTTGACAATCTGAAAATTTAAGACTGATGATTTAACAATTTGGAAAATTAAATCGACTCCAAATGATTTTGACCATAGAGAAAAATGATAATAAAAAGATCACTAATTAATTTAATTTTTGAAAATAAATGTCATCATCTGAAATAATTTATTTTGCAAAAAAAGATTGTTCTTCAATGTATATAATTTTTAATAATTTAAAGTAATGCCTTGTAAAGCCACAAACATCTATTGCAATGTTTAAAGTTTCAAGCGTCAATGTTTTAGAGTGCGCTGCAAACAATTTTTTGTTACAAAAACATACCAATATTTTTGTTTGTCTTTTCAAAAAGTGAAATAAAATTTAAAAACCACATTTAGGCCAAACCAAAAGTTATACTAATAAATGAATAATTTCAAACTCACACCCACACAATATATTCGCAAAATGGCCCGTGTTTCGTAAACTAAGAGCAAATGAAATATTTCAACTTTCCTTTCAAAGGCCTAGGTTTTCTCTGCCGAAACCAATCGTAATTATCACAGCGCTAGGTTAATTTGCAGCACTTGTATTAAAGTAAGATGGAAATCCGATTGGAAGAAAAAGGACTGGGCGAACTCGTCGCCAAGAATACGAATCGATAAGCAATTAAAACGAATTACGGGACAACTGTTGTCGGTTGTGAGGCTGGAAAAAATCACCGCGGCTAATCGGATTGGTTTGGCAGTTGTTCGCGAGTTGTTGCAAGCCGCAACTCAATTTTCGCTAAGTCGTCGGAATTAAATAACGGCCAAGTTTATTACATCGGCCGCTCCAGCTTCGGCCTCGGCGAAAATTAAGTACCGTTTATACGCGGCTCAGGAGGATTCCGTCGCTTTGCCGGGACGCGAAAATCCGCTTGTAATCGACGGAAATGAAGCGCGGCGGGACGGCGGGCTCGCGATTGCTTTGATTCTGCCGAAGCTTACTTGTAAACGCGTTTCCCATTTAAATCGTCCTCCGGCCGACGAGTAATCGAAGGGGGCCGGAGGGGGATTGATCGGCGTTCGGCGAATCTTTTCGCGCGGCTATAAACGCGACGACTCGCGGATATTTCATTCAACGCAACTGCAACTTTTATTTTTTTCCATCGCGTCACACGCTCAAGTAGTCCATTGCC
>JABFOV010004536.1:0-13724 GCA_022817685.1 Aradophagus sp. ZL-2020 | reverse complement strand
ATTCTAAACTGAAACCAATGGAGCAATTTGTGATATACTCCGAAGAAGAACATTTTTCGCTGTTTGCAATTTAATGACCCGGGCTACGCCATCGACGCCCGGTTTGAGTTCTAACACTCGACTTAAGGACCACCGGCACGGCGGATTATGCGGATCACGAATGATAATGATATCTTCGATTTTGAAACAATTTTTCCCGCCATTTGGGACGCGATTACAATGTAGACAATTATTCGTTAGACCACCGTTTCCAGTAATCTTGAACCACCTTTTGAACTTTTTGCCAACGTGATAAATAATTTTCGTTCAAATTTGATAAATCTTGATCTGGTGGCGCCATTAATGGCGCGCCTATTAAAAAATGTCCCGCCGTAAGAATTTCAAGATTTTCAGGATCATCATGCAATTTAGGAATGGGCCGTCAATTGAGACACGCTTGACTTTATCACAAAATCGTGATCATTTCTTCCCAATCAGGCAGAAATGATTCTTTCCACGCGGGTGGGAGAGAGAATTCGTTTAGAAAAAATATAGTTGAAATAAATAATAAATAAGGTGACGGAATTTTCTTAATTCATAATGATGTCAATGAAATTACAGATAACAAATCTTATGTTGGAAAGATAATTGTTAATATGTAATGTGCCAATCGAATCCAATAGCATACGGTACCACAATCGCCTTGATTAGTTGTTTAATGATTGATAGGCAAAGATAGCGCTAGTGTATTTGTTGTTCATTTCAACTAAACTGACTGTTAATCGAGAGTTGTAAATGTAGGTTCATAAATAATAACTTTCTCATAAAATATATAAAACGTTAATAATTTCAGTTTATCATAGACACGTCAGATGTGTACGTAACATGAAAATTGTCAAATAGGTGAAATAGAGTCGTAGATTTGAGTTATAATTAATTTAAACATAAAACATGGAAGTAATGAAGAGTCCGGTTGTAAGTGAACAACTTCAGGTTGTGACACAGTCTGTCGCAGTGTGATTGTTGTTATATTGGGACGACCAATCAGGAGGTGCCACGTCAAATGGCGTGACTTCTACGAAATGGAAGAAGGAAAAAAGGTTACAAAAAAAACCGCGAGGTGGACTCGAGATCTTTTTGTCCAATTTTTCGGCGGGTAATCGTCAACTTTCGGGGTTGGTCACTGCCGGGTTACCAAGTTAAACACACAAGATCGGTCTAAAATCTGTCCGAGACGCCGGGGCTGTCGGAATTCCTATAAAATTGACGGACGAATACCAGAATTCGGTATGCGCTGCTTCGGGGATTCCGCCAACGCCTCCTTGAGTCTACGCCGCGTGATGTTAGCCGCGGTTGGCTTACTGTTGAGTGTGTCGGACGTGAGCTCCACCAACCAAACCGTACACTCTCAAAAAAGTTCCATTTCCGACTTTCTTCGTATAAACTTGACGTAAATCGTTATGATTTAAATCAAATTATAATAATCTTAATCTGAATTAACTATAATTCAATAGAATGTGGTTTCAAGAATCAATTATATTTTCCACCTGCCTCATACCGAAAGTTTATCACAACTATCGATTATCGGTTTCTCGTCAACGAGCATGCGCTTTACTCGCTGCGTCCGAAATCGATTTGATAGCGGTATTTAAATCTCCTAACCTCTAACTCACGTGTCTGCCGCACGCCACGTTGTGACTGAAGTGCATAACATATTTTATGTAACATAAATAGTTAATAAATTGCCGAAATCATAAATTATATTGTTAAATTTTTTAAATATTTCAGATAAAATAATTTTTAAAATTCATAGATTTGTTTTTTTTTTTAACTGCTTTCCTAAAAATCACTTCTTTATCTATCAAAATTAAGGATAGTAGTGTATTACATTTTGGCTAATCTTAATATAAAATTCACTTCTACTTAGAAAATATTATCTTCTGGTAATAGTAAATTTTCATATACATTATGTAATATTTCATTAATTAAAAAGAATTATTTCAAATATTATTAAAAATAAGAGCCCATCGCCTCGTTATTTATGACATTATATTATTCTTATAATAATTTTATTTTTATACATTTCATTTTCAATTTTATGTTTATTTTCATTAAATTAAATAATTATATTTAATATTAGTGTTTTTATTAATATATTAAATGTATATATATTTTGTAATATTAATATTAATATTTCTGTTTTTTGTTACCTATAATTCTTTAGATTCTTTTGAACATTCATCAATCTAACCTCAAACTCATAATCAATTGGACATCAAAACTATGCAAACGCATCAAGTGGTTTCCGTTTATTCCGGGATTCCAAAATTTAAATCAAGCAAGATCATTGTCCACCTCCAGCAAGTCGAAACACGCGAAGTTGATTTTCAGACTGACGGTACTCATTTTCCATTCGCCCGGATATCAAGTAGAGTTTCCACTCACGGCATACAGATTCTGATTGCGACAGCCACTCTTTTTTAAGTGTGTAGACCGGGTAGTGTTAAACGCGATTCATTGTATTGCTTCGGCACCCAATAAAGACTGAATGTTCATAATTGGATGTGTAAGTTCTTTCTCAACCCTTTCGCTCCCTCCTGTCGGAAGTTATAACCAAGGACAGGTGGCGATCGTGATTGGCGGCCGTTGTATCCATTCGGGCCCGCAGGAGAGTCCAGGGACCGCGCGTCCTACCGCCCTATCGGTCACACCGCTTAAAATTTTGACACTCCAGATTTCACTCATTTCTATTTTGTTTACGTATTTAAAATTAATCAAGTATAATGTTTTTTTTATTTTATACCCTGAGAAACAACACAAGCCTCCCACTCCTAGAAATTTGCAAATTTACTTTCAATTTTACCTCATGCAATCGTACGTGTCTTCCACTACTCGAATTTTGCAAAATTTCCTTTCACTTTTACCCCCATGCAATAGTACGACCTTCTCACTCTTCAAAATTCAAAAATTTGACCTACTTCGCCAGAAGTGAGGTAGCTCTACTACTAATCATCTTGAAGAAATTCTACACTGAGACAAATAAATAAATAGATTCTGTAAAAATACCTGTTTAAAATTACAATTTTTCTTTATAGGTTAAAATTGTAGATTTAATTTTTAGAAATTATTCAATGACAAGAAACCGAAAAAATTCCAAACACGGTATTTAGTTGAACCATCTTTGATTAAAATCCTTTGTTGTTTAAGCGTTCGCGATTGGCACACGTTGATTATTCATATTGTCATTTTGTTTAATTTGATAAATGTTTTTTATTATTTTTTTCGAATTTATTTTTTTTATTTTTTTTTATCCGTAGATTTTAAGTAAATACAAAATACAACGCTTAAAATGCGGTGAGGGGAGCAGAGGAGATTTTCTTACTTCGCGGTGAAAATGAGCGCACACCCGTCCATTCAGCAACTGATATAATGCGGACCGCCGAACTACAAAGCCAGAGTTCAAATTCGGAACTCTCAGCACCGTTGAAATCATATTTTGCCAAACTTGTCAAAATATTACTACTCTTAATTTTGAAGAAGTTTTTGTTTAGACGTAATTTCAAAGTTGTGCCCCGTATAAGATAAAATTCAATTGCTCTTTTGTGACGGTTGGCGGGCGGTAAATTTCATATTTTAGAACCTTAAACCTTAAAGCTTTCCACTCATTTTGGTGAGTTTCCATCCAATTAAATCTTCCTTTTTGTATCCAATCAATTTTAAATTAAGTGATTAAATTGGTTGCTTTATTAGTCATTAATTATTATATTAGTGGCTCTTTAGTCATTTCAATGTTATTAAGAAATTATTTTGTATTAATTATAGTACAATTTCGGGAATACTGCAATCTTAATAAGAGAATGTAAAAATATAATAGCACATTTCACAGGCAATTGAAGTAATAGTCGATACTATGAAAACTTAAAAGTATAAATTTAGAAATTTTGCATGTTGTTTGTAGTAAACTAAATTTGAATAAACTAAACGTCTGTCTTTAAACTACTAGTAAAAATTATAGTTTCTACTTAATATTTCTCTCAGTGTGACATACCAGCGCGGAAAAAAGTTGTCTGGTATTTGTCTGGATTGATGTCTGGTAAATGTTTGGCAGAACATCTGGGCAAAAACTGGTATTAGTATGGCACAACTAATCAAATATAAGGCAAACATCTGGTAAATATTCGGCAAATGTCCGTTCCAGATAACTGGTAAGGGTCTGGAATAAATAAAATCGGGGTCAGCGCTGCCAGCACCATATTTGTTTGCCGGTGAGATGGAAAAACATCTGACAAAATGATTGGTAATATAACTAACTGGAAAATAAGTTGGTATTCTGTATGGCAAATAATGGCTAATACTGGTACGATTCTGGTGAACGTCTAGGATAATAATGGGGAATGGTTCCGCCTCGCTCTGGCACTCTTGGCTAAAAATTGTCTGGCAAAATCATCTGGAAAACAACTGGGAAACTTGCTACCCAGAGAAATTTTTCCATAGCACCAGGTCTGGCGTACGTCTGGGACAATTCTTGTAAAAATCTGGAATAATGCTAAGGAATGGTTCAATTTTCCACTGGCAATCTCGACTGGGAACAGTCTGACAAAATCATTAGGCAAATGACTGGTACACTTGCTTCCTAGAGTGATTTCTTGGCAGCTTCTGCAGCAGTGCTAGATGGCGTTTGATCTGGTAAGCGTCTGGGACGATTCTGGTAAACGACTGGGAAAATGCTGGGGAACGTTTCATCCTCGCACTGGCAGTCTCGGCTGGGAAGTGTCTGACAAATGTCTGAGAAACTTGGTAGGAGGTCAATTTTTCACTGCCACTTTTTCCCTAACCTTTTTTCCTTCCTTATTATTTTTCATAGTTTCCCTTTTTAGTATGGAAAAAGAAATTAGGGAAAAATGGGGAAAACTAAACTAAACTAAACTGGCACGGAAAAACTGACCTTCAAAATAAATTTAATATAATTCGAACATTCAGTTTCGAATTTTAGACATTCGACTATCAACAACCACATTTTTTTTTATATGTCAAACCATCCATTTGATGTTGCTCCATCAATGTTCACTCAAGTTTTTGCCATTCTGGGCAATGTTCGCCAGGTTGTCAGAGGAGCGGAACAAGATGTTGCTATTCCTTTAGTTTACGCACTGTTAACCAGCAAAGAAAAATCTGCGTACAAAAATGTCTTGCAGGCTGTCATGTAAGAGGCGAACAGAATGGGAATAGGAGTGCGACTAGAAAACGTGTTGACGGATTTTGAAATGGCAATAATAAATGCTTGTCAAAAATATTTAGATTCGACTAGAATAAAAACGTGTTTCTACCATTTAAAGCAGTCATTGTATCTGTGAGTTCGGGCAAAAGGTTTGAAAAAAGGTATAATAAAAGGTATAAAAGGTATAAAGAAGATTGCAGCATTAAAACAGCTACTCAAGGGATGGCAATTTTAGCGTTTGTTACTGTCGAGGATGTACTAAACTGCTTCGACGAATTCACTGAACAGGCTCCTCCGGAATTTGCTGTGATATCTGACTACTTTGAAGTTTGTTTGTTTGTTTGTTTGTTTGTTTGTTCAATTATTATTATTAATAATTTTTAGTAACTTTGTTATTTATTACACCGATATAGACGAATTATATATGAGGAAAAGCGGCTAGGGGTCGAAAAGCCGTTGCCCGGCGTTACCCAATCCAGCTCTGGAATTTGTATGAATCCGTTCGTATCAACATAGCCCGAACAAATAATGCATCCGAGGGGTGGCATAATCGTTTTCGTGTACTAACAAGAAAGAGTCATCCAAGTTGTTACGCGTTCATCAGTAAAATTCAAAAAACAAGCAGATTCAGAAACGATACTTCGACAAATGAGCCTCGACAAACCGATTCGGAAGCCGCAAAGTTTAGATAAAAAACGAACTGAAGAAAGACTCCAGAACAATGTAAAAGGTTACGAAAATTACAGAGAAGAAGACAATACTTCAAAATACTTGAAAAATATCGGATATAATATTAAAATTCAATAAATATTTAACAGTTGGAGAGATTTGGAATTTTTTGAAAGGGGAAAAAATATAAGGGGAATAATAGTAAAAGGAAAAAAAAATCGTAGGGGGAAAAAAATTGCGGATAAAAATGTAGAAAAAACCTGTTCAGGGAAAATATGCCAGGACAAAATTGTACCCCAGTCGGGAAACTTACGTCCCAGAAAGATTTTCCTACAGTGACAGGCGCAGTGCTAGAATGCTTTTGATGTGGCAAACGTCTGGGGCGATTACGGTAAAAGTATGGGATAACGCTGGGGCATGGTTTAGTGTAGAAAATTACGTCTACGAAATGTCTATGTGATCTCAATGAGCTCAAATTTATAATACTTGCAATCCGAAAGTAGCTGTGCTCCACTCGAGGAGAGGGAAGCTGTAGTTTCCAAGCTAGAAAATTATAGAACTCGATTTGTACAGCTTCAATTCTTTTTTACATGAATGTTATAGTATGGTGACCAAACTTGGGATGCATACAGATGAATGGTCTCACTAAAATAATATAAAGTGTTTTCAAGGTAATTAAATTTGAGAATTCAGTCGACATTGTTCTGATGAATCTTAACGACTTCATGGATTTATAGTCTATGGAATTAATATGAATATGAAACTGCAGTTTATTGTCAAAAAAAACTTCAAGATCTTCAAAATGTAAGACTGACTGTAAATGATCACTGTCAACGTGATAAAAATATGTAACACAAAATTTTTTCTAAAATAGTTCATGTATTTACATTTTTCCAAGTTCAAAGATAAATGATTACGTCTGTTGAAAATTTGTTTTATAATTATTAACCGTTTCGCGTTTTGATTTCTGCTTTAAATTCTTAAGCTTTTTTTCTTGTCTATTGTCATCTCAAGTCACGCGAATGCAGTCCTTGTCGCTCGCATGGGATGGCGAGAAACGCACCGAAGCGGTGGAATCGCACGTTAGCTGGGGGAACCTCGCGTAGCGTAGATGCGAATGCGCATCCAGCCTCCACCCGGCAGAGGCTCCCACTGCGGATCGTCGACGGCTCAACCGTCGAGCTTTCGCTTCGTCGTGCGTGCGGCAGTTCCTTTTCGAATTGCTCGTATAACGGTCGGAATCGGATAGCTGACTTCGATAACCACGAGCTACGTACGTCCCGGTTTCAGCTCGTTCGGCATTCGCAACCGGTCCTTGCGCTCCAGGCTTCCGCAACCTTTCGGCATTCACCTTCTCGCTGATGCCTCGTCGCGATACCGCCACTGGACTTTTTTGAGGACTTTTCTATAGCAGCGTGGCCTAATGTCGAGCGCGCCAGCCGCCGAAGAGTTACGGCAGATTTCCATTCCTGGATTTTGTTAAATAAATTGACAATATTTGAAACCATCCCGGGAGTTGTATTTCTTTGGACCTTTTTCCAGTAGTGAGACTAAGGCTGCAACGGTTAACAACAATCGCTAATAAATAAAAGAAAAAATATAGGGCCCAGATGTGAGTCCTGTGGCACTCTCGAAGTTGCATGAATTTCCTTCAATTAAAATTATTTTTATACTACCAATCCATTTCAGAAGTGACCCATGAAAACCAATTTTCTGCAATTCAATAAGTAAAATATGGTGATCCACAGAATCAAAAGCTTTGGCAAAATCGATATAAATCACATCTACTTGCTTTTTATCGTTTAAGTATTCAATAACATAGTGTTGGAAAGTATGTAAGTTTGTAAGAGTGGATCCATTTCATCTGAAACAATGTTGTTCATCAATTATGATAGATTTCAATAACATTGACAATTTTTTAGTAATTATCGATTCAAATAGTTTTGGGTTCGTTCTTATAATGGAAACAGGTCTGTAATTATTTGCTTGGAAAAAATTCTCTGATTTAATTTTTTATGTATATTTATTTGCCTGGAGATTTCACATCTCATACAAACAGAGTTTCAAAAATTTTGGTGTACAAAAAGGAAATACAGAGTTAATTATTATCAATATAAATATAATTGCGATGATCTAAATTAGTCGGATAAAATATCGTCCGGAGTTTAAATGCTTTAATTATATAAAAGGCGTATGTTTTTATGGTTCCACTATCTGAAGAGGCTAAACAGTTGTACCAAAAATCTATGGATGTAAATGTAGTATTGAAAAATGTCTGTTTCAAGTTATCGTAGATCCTACAATCGACCAAAAAATGTACAATATTTTCTTTCTCGTTCCGATAACAAACTGGGCAGTGATTCTCAAAGCTCAATTTGAACATTTTCTTGCAGATAATTCTCGGAGTATAAACATTCATTAACCGCAACTGTGCAATTAGATTCGTGATAAAAATAGGAAGATTGAATAGGAGATAAGGTTGAGTTATAATTTGCGCTTGAGGTAAATCAATGATTTTCGGTAAGAATAAAAGTGAGTTAGACGCTCGTAGTCTCGCCTTATCTTCATCATAAAGAATTTGCCTATATCTCTGAATAACAAGTCGGATTTCAGAGTTATTCCACGGTGTGTTACGAACCAAGTCATTTATTACCAGATTACATTTATCGAAAAAAGCTTGCCACACTTTATAGAACCAGTTGTTCGTTTGCAACGGTTTTGCGGTATACATCGCTTTGAGTTTATCGTAACAGATTTTTGGATAACGAGACTGCGGCATACGTAGTATTTTAGAGATCCAAGCTAAAGTAGATTTAAAGACTTTAGTAGAAAAGGGAGCCAATCCTGTCTCCAGGCGGACAGCATAACCGGGTGTGTTTTTGGGTAGGTTTAACAATTGTTTAAAAATATATTGATATCTTCAAATGTAAGTATTATCAGTTAATATTAACTTGTTAAAAAATAATATATTGAAACATATTATTTGTAATGCACAACGTGAAGATGCATGATTTGCTTAATTCGTCAATCAACTTATTAGCTAATTTAGTTCACGATATGAGCGACAAAATTATTTTATCTCAAAATCTTCAAATCTTAAGAAACGGCGAAGAAATAGAAGTAAGAATTCAATTAGTCAATATTTTTACCTTCATTTAATTAATTGAAAATTTACTTTAACCTAAAATGTTGCTGTAAGAAAGAAAGAGACAGAATCTTGAGAAGTCAGTAAATTACATAACTTCTCGTATATCGAGATATACACTTCACTAATCGATTTGTACACTCATTATCGATTTGTATACGTTGGCACATAACCTTTTTGTCACGATATAGTTGAGACAACTATAAATATGTTCAGTTTCACTTCAAATATTGTTTCACGAATTATTCTTATTAAACACAAAATATAGTTCTCATGATTATAAAGATATTCTTTACAATTTGAAATATCGTTACTCCGAATAAATCCGTAAAATTAACCTAAAAATATATACTTATTTCTGCCATAACTATATTATATATTTAGAACAGAAAACCACCATACGTTATAGTTGCTATTACAATATTTTTCTCTGAGTGTTTTAATAATATTAAAATATTTTACTTTAGGATTTATATAAAATGGTTTCAAAAATTATGAATGTAGTTTTTTTTCTTAATAAAAGTCTGAACAGAAAATTTTGTTAATCATTTTAATAATTTTAAAATATGTTATTTTAGGAATGAATCAGAAGGACCTAGAATAAAACATAGATCATATTACACTTTCGTACCAGATGTATGGCAAACGATAATAACAAAATTAAACGATCGTCATATTAAATGGGGTTTTCAGTTTAAAAAGCACAAAATTTACAATTTTTCAGATAGTGCATACTTTGAAGGCTTATGTAAATGCGGAGAAACTATCAGAGGTACTTTTGGCTCTCTAAAATTAGAAGTCATCAAAGTTACTTGTTATATTACAAACGGCAACGGAAAATGTGGAAAACGTTTTCTTAAAGGTCAAAAAAGGTTACGAATTGAAAACAATTATATGAAACAGGTAAACATCAAAGTTGAATACTTTTAAAAAACTTATATTTTTTAGACATTTGTGCCTTTTAATTCCTGTATATAATAATTTTTTCATCAGGAAAATCCGCATCTGCTTACCGAAGTGAGGTGGCTGGAGAATTAATGAATAATAGTGATGAAAAAGAGCCTGCTATATTGTGCAAGCAAGAAATTTATAGACAAGCGAAATCCGACTTTTTGAAAAAACAACGTGTTCATGATGACCCGCTTGAGGCGTTAGACATTTTAATGGGTACAACTTATAAAACATCAATCCAGAATGTTGGCAAGCGTCCTTCCTTTGTTCATTATTGGACAAATAGCCAGTTACATGTATTGAGTTCTTACTTGAAAGAGTCCAAAGCGGGTTGTTTAGGTATTGATGCTTCAGGAGGATTCGTAAAAAATAATAAAAGGAGTGATAAATCATCATCTAATAGAATTTTTTTGTATGACATTGCAATTAACAGTGGCAAGCAAGAAGATTATAATCAGTTTCCTGTTGCACAAATGTTGTCTAAAAGACACACATCCGTCGCTATATTTTTTTGGATCGAGGAATTTTTTCGGTTAAGTACTATAGTAAAATCAACACCTAAAGAAATTGTCTGTGATTTTTCTCCAGCACTCTTATTAGGTAATTTAATTTTTCTTAATAATTTTTTTTTCAATTTATCATTGTTGGCACAAATTAAATTTCAATTATTTTAAAACTTAACTTTGTTGTGGAATTATAATTCCACAATTTTACAATTCGTATATATACGAATTGTAAAACTTCAGAGGAATATTCTGATAAATGCTTCAAGGGACCATTATCTGAATGTTACATCAAAATCGACGTAGCACATATCGTAAAAATTTATGCAAACTTTTTAAAAGATTAACATAAGAGCGTGAAACGATTTTACTTGGGTGCATTAGGAAAACTAATTACCTGTCGAAGTTTGACCGCTGCAAACGAGATTTTATTACTCATTTTGACTGTATGTCGAAGTCAGTATTAAGGAAAAAACTCTGTTGGTGAAAATAAGAATTGTAATCTAGCTAAAGAAAAGATAAAGAACATACTTATTTACAAAAATGACATATATGAAACTGGAAATCAAGAGGTTGATATGATATTAAATAGTAATATTGATGAGTCGTCCATTAATTTTGAAGGCAAGGAGCATGAAATGAAAACTAGACATTTTTAAACTAATTATAAAAGAGTAGCATTAATTTAATTAAGTCAAATTTTTCACGTCATTTCATTAAAATATTTTCATGTCATTTAAAATACAGATACATTTCCTGTTTCTGAAATTTCGACTGAAGAAACTGATTCCACTTTAAAATTGTGTCTTGCGTGGGCAAAAGATTTAGACAAGAAGGCTATTGAAAACAGTGAAGAATGGGGAGAAGATGTGAATCCCCATTATAATAAGAATTTGGCAGAAAAACTAGTTAAACACTGCGCTACAATTTGCATGTGTACATGTGTAGTTCGAGACAAATTTGGATTTGGACGTGTACCTGCATCCAGCGCCTCCATTGAATCTGAATTCAATAACTTGAAAAATCGAAAATTCAAAAACAAGATACCATGTCGTGTTGATCATTTAGAACACTTAAGAAACCGAGATAAAATTATCAAGTCTAATTATAAACCCCGAGAAGATGAAACTGAAATTTTAGAAGATCAACAGAATCAGCTAGAATCAGACGAGCGACCTGGTGAATCTGTCGAAACAGAAGACCATGATTCTGCAAATTTTAGTGACAAAGAAGTAATAACAATTTATGCTCACAATATTATATACAATTTTTTATACAATTTATGTACAACATTTGTATACAATATCTATATATAATTTTATATACAATTTTAGAAATTCTTTGAATCAGATATTCATTTTATAGTGTCATTAATAAAATAATTATCGTCAATTGGCATGACTGTCTTTTAGGAACTGAAGAGCCAATTTGTCTTTTATGTAAAGATAGTGAAATAACAGACGGGGCGCATAAATGCAAAGACTGTTTCGAAATCGTTCATGTTTTCCCTCAATGTTCCGTTCCTTTGGATAGCGAAGAAGAAGGATATGGCCAAAAGCGATTGTGCTTATAATGCAACAAAAAAAAAATTCTTCATTTAAGAAGTGAATAGAATGATTATGAAAATTGGGGTAATTTAAGAAATAATTCAAAAAACGAACAAAATAAGATGTATATTTGGTGATTTCAACAAGGAAGATTTTGAAATACATGCTAAATTAAAGAAAATGCTCCTGTTTTTAAACGATAACATGTTAAAGTTAAAGGCTGTTTCAGTAGACAAGAAAACTTGTTCAGTGATAAACACTTGTGCCTTCGATAGCATTTTTCAAGCTGTCCTGTTGATTGAAATTTATAAACTTTTTATACCCGACCTGGATATAGATTATATGGATAATCTATACGTCTGATGTTTACTCGAACTGAGCTAAAATCATTTATAATAACGAAATTTGTAATGTAAATGAGTTAACGAAGAATTGCGTAGAAATTATTTGTACCTCTAATTTCGGACGTATGGCTGAATGTCTCTTAGAAAAACTGCCAGCATTGAAATACTCAATTTCATGTAAAAACGGTTGCTTTTCGGAAGATAAACTCCAGACGCATATTATTATATCGTGTGTCACACTACTGGAGAAAAAGTTTGACCAGGAATTAGAGCAAGTTATACTGAGAGAACATTTAAACAGACCCTGCATAGAATGCAAGACTGATTTCACGTGTGAAGTTCAAGTTTTAGGTAAAAAAAATATAACAATCAAGACTATTATTATGATCAAACTACCCTAGTAGAAATGGAATAACTAGGGTAAACCGAAAAAAGGAATACCTTTATACAAACAAATAGAAGCAGTATGATTTATTCAAGGCCTGCCCTATTAGGGTCGAATTGACAATTTTCAAACTAGCCAGAGTTGGCCTACTATAGGGCAGGCCCTAATCTAGTTTTGGCGATGATTTTGTAACTAGCCAGAGTCGGGCTATAACAGGGCGGCCCCCATAGGGTTTCGGGGACGATTACGTGGCTAGCCAGAGTCGAGCTACAACAGGGCAGACCCTAATTGGGTTTCGGCGATGATTTTGTAATTAGCCAGAGTCGGGCTACAATAGGGCAAGCCCTAATTGGGTGTACGCTATGATTTTGTAACTAGCCAGAGTCGGGCAACGACAGGGCGATCCCGATCGGGTTTGGGCGATGATTTTGGAACTAGCCGGAGTCAGGCTTCAACAGAGCGGCTCCGATCGGGTTTGGGTGGTGATTTTTGAACTAGTCAGAGTCGGGCTGAACAAGGCTGCCCCAATTGTGTTTCGATGACGGTTTTGTGACAAGTCAGAGTCATCACCCAAACCATAAAGGGTCCAGCCTTATTGCTGTCTGACTCTGGCTAGTCACAAATTCATCGGCCAAACCTTAAGGGGACCAGCCCTGTTGTTGCCAGACTCTGACTAGTAACGTAATCTTCCTGGATACCCGATAAGGGCCTACCCTGTTGTAGCCCGACTTTGGCTAGTCGCGAATTCATCGGTCAAACTATTATTTATTTATTTATTTATTTATTTATTTATTTATTTAATAAACGGGCATTCACCCCATACAATACAGACAAAGTAATTAATCAATTCAAATATTCATATAAACATGGCTGAGAAGAGCTGATGGTTTCAAAGAGAGTTTAAGATGAAGTTAACAAATTTTCGTTTTCCAGAAAAGAATAAATCAATCGAATTAAAAATCGCATTAGCTTTACGAAGCATT
>JABFOV010004535.1:0-13725 GCA_022817685.1 Aradophagus sp. ZL-2020 | reverse complement strand
CCCTTCTCCCTTTCACCCTTTGGTTTCATTTTATTTACCTTATATTCGTTTGTTTTTAGAATTTCAGTCGAAGTCGAAAAGGGAAAGGCTGTGTGGGAGAGGTGGGGGTGTTATGGATATATACAATGTTTTCAGAATGTGGAGCTAGAGATGTAAAAATGTTTATACTATATTTTTTGTGTTTTTTTTCCATTGGGTATAGTATTATTTTGTTAAATAAAATTCTTCTAAACTAAACTTTTATTTTTAAATAATTTTGTAACATAGTTAATGTATATAGTGAAGAATAAAAATATTAATATATGTAGTAAAATATATTAATTTATTATTTGTAGAAAAGTATTAATGTATTTAGTAAAATATATATATGTCAATATACGTAATAAATTATACAAATATAAATACATGTATAACAATATTTAAATATAAATATATGTACAACAATATTTTAATATCAATATATGTAGTACAATACGTAAATGTCAATATACGTAGTAAAATATACACTGAGAAAACCGTATTGTAACTACTACAAGATATATTATAACGTGGACAACTTCATATAGTGAACTGTTTACGATATCATATCGTAACTACTTTCAGCCAATGACATTGCTAGATTGCTTTATTTCGACCAATCAACATACTAGGAATTGTACAAACCGTACTGTACGATATCGTTTTCTCGGTGTGCAAGTATTGATATATGTAGAAAAATATTTAAATATTAATATATGTAATAAAATGTATTAATATTAATGTAATAAGTAAAATATGTTAATATTAATGTGAGAAGTAAAATATAAAAGTATCAATATATGCAGAAAAATATTTAAATATCAATGTATGAAGTAATAGTAAATTACTGCTGAGGGCGCCACTGCGCCCGAGGTATTTACGCTATTTTTACTTTATTATATCAATTTCGTCCGCTCCTAAGGTGCGTAAAATATATAAATATCGATTTACGTAGTAAAACATAAAGATTAATATATGTTAAATATAATAATATTAATATATATGTAGTAAAATAAAATACAAAAAGTAGACTTTAAATAGAAACAACCGTAAATGAAAAAAAAAAATCGAAAAACTTAGATTTCTTCGATTTGAATTGTTCTCTCTTATTACAAAACAAATCCACTTACCATAAGCATAATTCATTTATCACAAACTAATTACTTTTTCAACGCCAGTGAAAAATTAATTACAGTTTGATCTTAACTCTCGACGTATACTTTCATTGAAAAGCATCCAAATTTGTTTCAAGACTCACAATTCCGTATCATTTTCCTTTGTAATTATCTTTATTGTACCGTCTTATCAAGGTAAAACAATCAGAATGACAAAAGAATCGTTCTCGCGTCATCGTCTAACTTGTCGTCTTCAACTTGTTTACTCACAATTTGTGAATAAAACGAAATAAAAGAGCATCGAATGAGAGAGGCGATTGTTAACCCCGATCGAGGAACGTTGGCCTTTTGGGGTTCTTCTAACCTGAGGTCAAAAGCACAAAGCGACAATGAACTTAGTGCGTGAATCCGTGTCCTAACTTATACAAAGTTAATTAAAAAAAATTAGTCATTGAATGTAAAAATATAATATTGAATGTAGAAATGAGTTAAAAGCGATTACATTAAATCTGAAGTATGTGAATATATTTTATTGAATATATTAATATAAATATATTGCTATATATATATTCCACTTTAGTAAAAATTTGCATAATCAGTTGAAAACAAAGACACAAAGAATGTAAACAAATAAAATCAACGTCATGACCTCCTTACTTATCATTGTTATATTCTACATGTTTACACTCATTTCTTGTTATTCTAATTCTGAACTGTTCTAAATAAAATTATGCTTTGTAACCAAGATTTTTTATTCGTGCGAAATACAGTTTTCATTTATCTTGATTCTAAAATTTTTTTTTTTTTTTTTTCGTATCGCTTACGTATATTTGATTCAAATATTGGTAATTAATAACATCGATGGGAACAGAAACAGCGACATCTAGACCGGCGCGAACGGCTGCTGAATCTGGGTTATATAATGCCCCACCCTCTGTCCTATCTCGCTTTCACCCCTGGTTACTTTACTGTCTTCTTCCAATATTTCCTTTCGCCCTTTTCGCTTATATCTACTCGTCCCCCTCCCCCCTCGCCATTCATCTGTCATTATATCACTGGCGTCGAGCTTATGTCTTGCCAGCACACCTGCATATGGTTTATACATTTTTGCGAGATCGTAGCATTGGTTGCTGTAGAGTGATGACCCAGTTTTACCAGGAAATTGAACTGATATGCGTTGTAGTCTGCCTTTATCGCTTTTTGTTTACATTGAATGTTTACTCACGTTGCTAAGGTTGTTATTGCATTTTTATTTACGTGTGTTGAACAGTTTCTAAATTTCGTTGTTTACTTTTTTCGTTCCGAAATGTGAATTCCGATAAATTCACAGTAAACAAAACAACACGAACAAAACATAAACAAAAAGACATAATTTGTTGACCTTGTTATTACATTTTTGTTTATATTTCATTAAATTGTTTCTGAATTGTTTTGTTTACATTTTGTGTTCCAAAGTATTAATTCCAATGAATTCATTGTAAAATAAAACAATGTAAACAAAGTAACATCAATAGAAGGACACTGTTATTAAATTTTTATTTACGTTTTATTACATTATTTTGTTTAAATTTTTTATTTCGAAGTATGTTTCATTCAATCATTGTAAACAAATCAGTGTAAACAAAACCAAACATAAACAAAAGTTAAATTTTTTTCGAAAATATTTTGAAGAATTTATAAAAGGCATTCATAAAAGTATTATAATTGTCATCAATCACTAAAACAAGTATAATCACCCCTTCTCCCAATTCATGTACATTGTTTTAAATTACAAACAATAAATATGTTTTTTATTGGCGTTTGTCAGTTTCAAGTTCGTTGACTAGTATTAAATAATTACCTTTTTTTTTATAAATAATAAATCAAAAGAGTGCGATCAATCAGTCAGTTGATCAATCGCAAGATCTTTGATTCATTGAATCTCGCGAACTTGGTGAGGTGCGCGCGCCACGCGACACCAAGATGACAATAACGGCCACGTTTTGCATGCGAACGTTGAATTAACGTTCCGGTGTTAATTTAACAAAATTATATCATGATTATCGCTGTTCCATTTCATCATCAACGCGACATACTTTAAACTTCAAAGAGAGAGAGAGAGAGACAAATGCAAAATCTTTTGAAAGTTACTGAATTCTACAGTGAAAAAAGTCGGCTTTATACGTTTAATGCTTCTTTCATAATTAGATTTTTTTTTTTTTTTATATATATATATATAAAGTAGATAGCATAAACAAAACATAACAGCAAAAAAGTGAAAATAATAAAACATAACATAACACAGGAAAGGTGACAAGAATTATAAGAGTAACAAATAACAAAACATTACACGACGAAAAACATAACATCGACACATCATGACACAATAGCAGTAAATAACAAAATGAAAGGATAATGTCATAAACACAAACATACGATGAATATAAGATAACAGAAAAGATAAACATCAAGTCAAGAAAAAATAACGATGCATAAAGTTACAAAACAACTCAGATAATATAATAACAAAATAATATAAACAATAAAACAAAAAAAACAACAGAAAAAATAATAAATAAATAATAAACAAGTCAAGAAAAAATAACGATGCGTAAAGTTACAAAACAATTCAGACAACATAATAACAAAATAATATAAACAATAAAACAAAAACAACAGAAAAAATAATAAACAGCAAACAAAAAATATAAACAAAACGTAATGTAAACAACAGAAAACATTAACAACAACAAAAACAAAACATTCGACGTAAACAAATACACATTTGCGTTGAATTATTTAAATAAAATTTGCGTAAAGGATGAAACAAGCAAGTCGGATAAAACGGCTTTGCATTGGTCAGCGAGCAAGACACGCTCATCTCGGCTCTCAGTCGTGGATAACCGATAATTTGAAATCGTCATCGAGTGGTATGTCGGGCTACTGCACGAGGCGCACGTCGTGTCTCGACGTCCTTCTGAGTCCACGAGCGCGTCGCCCCCCTCCCGCGCGCCACTCGCTTCCAACGATTCACCAAGGTGAACGATATGTAGCCTCCCCGCGAGAGAGCCAATAGACGGTGCGGAAGGGCTTCCGTTGGTGCGCGCGCCTCGCGCACGTTTCACACGGTTGCGCGCGCCCAACAGACAGCCAGGCTCGTACCGCACGTTGCCTCGTTTTGCCGAAGGTTAGTTACAAGGCACGCCTCGAGGTCAGATCGCCTTTTCCCTTTGCACCATGATCCGACGTACGTTTTAAAGGGGTTACCATTACCACACCGACCGTCAAAAAGAGTTTTAAAATTTTAACAAGAAAAAATATCAACAAAAAAATGAAATAAAAAAAGAAAAAAAGACAACAAAGGACAATAATAACATAAATACAAATAAAAATATTCCATTCTTAAGTTTATGATACGTTGGATAACTTCAGAGCGTTACTGAATTGAAGTTAGTCACGTTATGTGATTGATTAGCGCACCAATTGTCAAAACGGTTTTAGAATTTTAACAAGAAAAACGATCAACAAAAAAGTAAAATAAAAAAAAGGCAAAAGGACTATAATAACAAGTACAAATAAAAATATTCTATTCTTATTAACTTTATGACATGTCGGATAACTTCAGAACGTTACTGAATTGAAGTTGGTCACGTTTTGTAGATTGATGAGTGGATGAGTAGAAACGTGAGTCCGCGGTATTTTGTTCTAGTCAAATAAATTTAGTTCTTTCTTAAAATCCATCTTCAAAAAGTCCACGTGTAAGCTAACTTCAGAGCGTTACCAAACTGAAGTTCCAGTGAGTCGCGCGCTTCAAAATGAAAAGAAGCATTACCTATAATGGCGAATCTTCTTCCAATAGTATAAACAAAATAATGCGCTTTGAAACGATCATTTTAAAACCACATCAAAATTAAAATTTTGTAGGTTAAAATAAATTTTGAAAAAGAAATACAGGTTATGTTCTAGAAAAATTGATGAAATTATTTTCTACGTGGGTATATAAAGTAATTGTTACTAGATTGTGAAAATGGATTTTCATAATTTGTTAGATATGTCAAGTAAACATATGTCGAATAAATACATATTCGTATGGATGTTGGTGTGTAGAAATACGAATAATTTTCGTCGTCAAAGTTAGCAAAATACTATTTCAGGGTAAGGAACGAACAAACGGTTTGTCGTAACCCTCGACTTGGTATCGCAAGACTTGCCATTAGCATGATAATGTATTACATAACGGCTCTTGGATTTCGTTGCAGTTTGCGAGACGCTCTTGGCGTTGCGACCCTGACATGCCTTCCGCGATAAGTCACCGTTCTTGTGATTTCGGTACACTTTGACGCTAGCTTTCACAGTGGTTTTATTGGGAGGGAAGACCAAACAGGTGAAATGTCACGAATTCCAAATTTTTTTCATCATCTGGTCATCATGTATATAAAATACATATACAGCTATAATTTATATACATGTAAAAAACCCGTATCACAATGTTTTAAACTTTTACCTCATGTACTATGTAAAGCAACATTTTTGAATATCTAATTCGATATTACTGGGATAGGCGTTTGACCGTACAATTGTATTGGTTACTTTAAGTGGATTAGTTATTGGAAAAGGGTCTGGTTGAAAAGGATTTTAAGCGAACACCTTGCTGCCATTCTTCTTTCGTTGCCCCCACCGATCAACCTCGTAATTAAAGTTAGGAGAGGGCGTCCCCATCACGACCTGGCAAAACAACAATGCATCCCTTCACGGACCCCCGTCACGCTGCAGAAACGTAACCATGGTCATGTACATAAACTTTGTACCGATACTCGTTATTTACACCATGTACATATCTGCATGAAAATTGCAGCAATAGAATGACAAAAAAAGAACAACCGAGAAACTATAAATAAAACGGTAACTGCAAGTACAAGTTGGAAATTGAGTTTGGATTTTTTTGAAATTTAAATTCCAACAGGAGCAATTTTAAAATTGTATTTTCATTGTGGATCACTATCAAAATTTAACGTTTATTTGAAATCATAAATGAGCGTTGCGGCGTAAAGATCTGCACGAATCTCATTCTAATTTGAATCCTAACTCGGCATTTCAGCATTAAGATCTTAACGAAGAAAGACTCCGCGTTGAGAAACGTCCAAGGCAAAGCCGGAGGATTTCTCTAAAGCCGTAACGCCGACTGGAGGTCGCAGTTCGTAGGTCAGTCGACCTGCCTGAGCGTGGGCCCCGTGCCCTCTCCGGAGCGTGCGCGCGCGTCCTGCCTCCGTCAGAGCCATCCTCCCAGGTGTGACGAAGTCGATGGCGAGGCGCGTGAAGTTGGCCGTAAGCTTCTGCTCGGACGGAGAGACGGCGCTCGGGGGCGTGGAGGGGATGGGGGGGGGGGCGAGGGGGGGACGGCGGCTGGAAAAGAAAGAGGAAGTGCGGAGGGACAGGGAAGGACGGACAATGGGGAGGTTATCGTGGTACGCGCGTGCGCGCGCGTCGCACCTCCACGCTCCGTCTCGCTCTTTCTCGCCGCCACTGTGGCGCCCCTCTTGCTCGTGCAGTGGCGCGCGCCCCCCGTCGTCCGGCGTTGCTAGCAGTCGTCTCGTCGCAATGTGGCGACGATGCAGAAGCGCGGCACGCGGGCCACCTCGGCTAACTTTGACCCCCGAGTAGACGGCGAAAGTCTCGGGCGACCGACGGACTCGTCTCGCGAGTGCGACAGACAAGAGGTGGCGTTGTGAGCGTAGTGGCGCCGCGGGCGTCGAGCGTGCAGCGCGAAGGAAAAAGGCGGCAAAGCTCCGGTGGACGGGGGGTCCGACTTGGAAGCGGACTCCGGGCGACTTGGAGGCCAGGGACCGCCGCTAGGGGCCGCTAGGGGATTATCGATTGTGGCGCTGGTGTGCGCACACAGGTCGAGCGGCTGCGCGCGCACACTTGGCATAAACACAAACACAAGCCACGCGAGGGCCGAGGACCCGAGTGCTCGTGGTGCTGGTGCCGGTGGTAGTGCTGGTGTCGGTGCTCGGGGAGCTAGAGGGCGCAGGTGACGGTACACGGAGATGTCGCTGGTCGAGAGGTAGAGCCGGTGGCGCGACCGGCAGGGATGTCGCGGAGCTGAGACCGAAGAAGCAAGCAAAGTGACATTGGCCTGGTTCGAGAAGGATGACGCCGACGGCGAGTTTGATCTGAGAGCCGCGCTTGGAGGAAGGGGTAGCCGGAGGAGGAGGGGAGCGCGCGGAGGCGCGCGAGGGCTCGTTCGCGGGAGGGGGAGAGAGAGTCGGCCAGGGTGGATCCGAGGTACGCGACGGGCGGCAAGATGGTGTCGCGGTTTGGGATGAGCAAGGAGGGGGTGGGGGTGACGGTGGGCATGGGGCCGATGCAGTCGATGCAGTCGATGCACTGCCTGATGCCCCACTGCGCGACCGGCCACCACCACTTGTCGCCCCAGACCCAGAACGGCGCGGCGCTGGCGCCGCCGGCCGCGGCGCCCCCGACCCCGCAGGCCCCGCAGCCGCCTGCGCCGCCGTCCCAGCCGCAGCCCCACTCGCACGCCCACGTGCACACGCACAACCACCACCCCCCGCCCTCGCCCTCGCCCCACGGACACCTCAACCACATCAACATCGCACCCCCGCACCATCCCATTACCATCAACATCGCCTACCACCAGCAGCATCAGAGCCAGCAGGGCCCTCCGCCCCAGACCCAGCCCCAGCAGTACCGCATCGTCGCGGCCAACAGCCGTAAGTCGCTTGGCTTAATTAACGTAAAGAAGGAGGAATGCACAGCAAGAGCGGGAGAGGGGGTCAGGTTAGTGGGTCATTCAGCGCAAGGACGTCGAGATAGGTCGTGGATCCGTCTTGTCTGCGAGAGGGCGCTGCGAGGCTAATCAGCTAGCGACGCGGACTAGTTTTCCTGGTGGCGCATGCTGGCTAGTCGTAGATCTGATTATGGCTTCGCCTTCGTTGGTGGTTGCCGGAAGATTTAATGCTAGGTTTTTAGGCAGAACTGTTTCTAATGGCGCAGAATGTCGGGCATCCAAAAAGCAAATGATAATCTTTTACCTTTAATGCCAAGTTCCTTGGGATGGTAGTGTTGGCCTTCGAATGGTTTAGATCAATTTTTCTTCAGATCATTGCAAAATATCTTTGAAGTATTGATGGTAACTTCAAATTGTATATTCTTTTAAACGATGGTTTGATATATTTGAGGTATCAGCATTAGTTTCGAATGATTTCGACAGTCAACCGAACTGGAAGATGTCTAGTCGTAGTCTAACATTTAGGTTGATGTTGATTGGTAGTTTTTGAAACAATCACTGTTTGCATCTGAGATTAAATTGTTTCTTCTGATGAAGTGATGTCTAATCCTAACAATCAAAGACACTTTTTGATCTCGAACTTGAACTTTCTTCAAGATTTTCATATTTATTAGTAATATTTTATTTGAAGAAGTCAACTAAACTCTTTTAGCTACATTTTTAAGTAAATATGTGACTATTGGAACATAAATTGAAACAAGGTGTACTACCTTTCGGCGCCTTCTCGCATTCGTAGCCTCCATGTTCATCAATGGAGTCGATTCTCTGTCATACTACGGTGACGTCACGCCGAGTCGATCGTGATTGTACAATCGCCAGTCAACGAATCTGGCTTTGAGGGAACTCTCGAAGGTAACCTACACCGTAAGATGGCTTCGAGACGGCTCATAAACTAGTTCATTGTATTGATCTAAGGCCTGTCATGGTTTCGATCCTTGAGGGTTTCGGGCGCAAGGTTCTCTGTCTGGGCGACTCGAGTGGCTGATAATGCTCGAATTAGTCTTCTCCACTAATTGCCAAGGTTTCGGGCATTTCCGATCAATTTAATTATTTATTCATTTACTTGTTTTTTAATTTAAATTTCTTTTATTTTATGGGAATTTATTTTTCATTGAAAAGTTTTCCCAACTTTTTTTTGAATTTAAAATTTTTTTATTTTCTTACTGTGTTACAGTTTCTGGTCTTATGATAGCAGTTCGATATTCGTGCTTTCATCCCCGTCGCTTTTGTTCCACAGGAAGAGGGTTTCGAAACATATCCCGTTCCCTTTGTACGTGTCATTCAGTTTGGAAATGATTTCGTCACCCACCCACTTTGTCATTTCGCATGCTTCCATTCATGACTTCCTGTTATGTTGCTGGCAAGAAATTTGCGACGTCTCTTTTTGGAGTTAATTTATTGCGTTTAAAGAAAAACGTTTCCTCGAAGATGCCGTTATAGCTTAGGAAGCATCACTTATGATGAAATGAAATTTATGCGCTTGAAGTTTCCAGCGTTTGTTAGTTGAACTAAATTTAATCGATTTGCGTTTGCAAATATCACTTTATAGAATTTTCAAATTTTGGCGCCAAATTAATAGATTTGTCTAAACCAATGATAATAGCTTTTTAGCTATGACGTTGGCGAATTTCAGGATGTGTCTTTTTTTAGAAAAAGATGTTAAAGACCAAATTTGACGAAGGATGATGTTAAAAGTTTTAATTCTTGATGCTATCTCACTTTAATTAATGTACTAAATTACGTGAAATCAAAATATTTTCCCTTTTTTTTTTTCTTTATTTCAAATATTTTGCTTCAAAAAGTAATATAATAATTGTACGTCTCTTTAATGCACGTTGAAAATAAAAATGTTAAAAAGACATATTTTTATTTTGTAAATTCAATTAAACATTTTAAAATGTTTTTTTGACTTTACTTCAGTGCATGTTGAAAATACAAATGATAAAAAGGCCTTATTGTTTGTAAATTAAAAACTTAATTTTTTCATTCAAAATTTTAAAACGGTTTTTTTTTAAATATAAACTTTGCAAAACAATATTCATTTAATCTTCAAATACAATTCTTCTGTAACAATAATTTTCTTTCAATTATTTGTTTCTTTTTTTTTCCAGTCATGCGCAGAAAGTTTGCAACGTTTACTTGCAACAAATTCCAAATTCCATAAATTTTCAATCAAAAAATTTTACTTCTAAACAAAAAAAATAACCGAAAAACTTAATTATGTCATTTTATATGATATTAGATATATGTACGTGAAGTTGGCCACGTGGCAATTTGCCACGAGTTTCGGATTTCTAGTAGCAAATGACTGAGATTAATATTTTGTTTATAATTTTTGGTTGCCCTTGAAAATGTTGTTTTGATTCAAAAGGATATTTGTTGTGGGAAAATCAAGATATTACGTATGTAAACAAACACTTGTAAACAATGGTAAAAAGAATGACCTTCATTCTTTCTTTGTTTATATCCGATATTTACATTTCTTTTATTTTTCGTTTTCATTTGAATTAAAAGATCAATTTTTGAGAAATTAGTAATGTTTACACTTTTATCTCGAATTTTTCTCCAATTCAAATTTTCATTTTGATTGTCGATAGACAAAATTACATTTCATTGAAATATATATATTGTCTATTCTTTTTATATTGTTTATTGTAAAATATCGAAAATAAATAAATAAGAAATTCGTTGCAAATAAACATTGCAATGATATTCATGATTTGTACCAACACTCCGTGGATAATTATTCTATAGACCAAACGGAGAGCCGAGTGAAATGGCTTGTTATAAACGCCCCAAGTTGGATCGAATGCATGCTTTGTTGTTGGCCGTCAGGTGACGCTTCCCACGAGGGTCGCCGGGATTGAAATCGCCGAGAACCGAGCGGACTTTTCGTCGGATTTTACAACTCCGGGCCTGACTCAAGTGCACGCGCGCTCCGCAAATAGAACCCGGTCGCTTGTCTCGCGTCTAATAGATAGGACACGAGGTCACCGGGCTCTATCTCCCAAATATATTGCAAGCTAAACACGTTGAAACTGATCGATTTTGACTATCGATTTTTACGCCCGGTTATAAAAATCCACGTTTTTGTTCAGCCAGCAGTCGCTTTTTTAACATTGTTTATTTATTTATTTCATATATTTTGTTTATTTATTCATTTAATGTACTCTGTTTATTTATTTATTCCATCTTTGTTTACATGTTTTCAAAAGTAAATACTTTGTTTACATATTAAGTATAAAGTAATACTTTGTTTACATATTTTCAAAGGTATTTCATTTATTGAATAAACTTTGTTTATTTATGCATTTAATGTACTTTGTTTATTAATTTATTCCATCTACTTTGTTTACATATTTTTAAAAGTACTTTATTAATTGAATGTACTTTGTTTACTTATGCATTTGATATATTTTGTTTATTTATTTATTCAACGTACTTTGTTTATTAATATATTCAATGTACGTTGCTTAATTTTCATTATTTACTGTACATTGTTTATTTATCCATTTGAGGTACTTCGTTTATACATTCATATAATATATATTGTTTATTTATTTACTAATATTCTGTTAGAAAAAAGCAACTCTAATTAATTCACTTCAGAAAGAAGTATCAATTTTGTGATATACATTGAAACTTGTTAGAAACTTGTTCAAATAAGCGAGTGTTGACTGTAAACGAAGTGAACAAACGAGAGTGACGAAAACTGGAGCCTAAATTTAGTCGAATTTTTACGGCCGGGCATTTTAGACAATCCACAATATGGGTCAATCGATAAAATGCAATTTCAACAACGCAACCGTCGGTCGTCTACGTCAACATACAGGAACTATATTCCTTTGACCAAATTGCATAAAGTGAATGAAAACGAAAGCATTACGTGTACAGGCTCAGGCTCGAACACCAACATTTCCAATTTATTTACTCTGTTTTACATTTTTTTTTTTAATTTTGCAATGCTTTAGATAGAATTTTTAAAGATAAAGCAATAATGTAAATTTTGAAAACTAATTTCCTACAGTTTAAGATATTTTTTTATTTAAAAAATATGCTTTTTTAAATTTTAAAAAAATGTCGACAATGATAATTATAATTAATCAGTTTTGAGGTTTAATGAATTTTTAAATTTTTAAAAGAAATCTACTTGAAAAAAATGAAAACAGATATTTTTTTAAAAATTGTTTTTCGAATACGCCATCTATAGGACATTGATTCGACTAATAAAAAATTACATTTGATTAAAAAGAAAATAGTGATTCAATAACAATAATAACAATCCTTATTTCACCAGCTTAAAAATTGAATAAAAAAGATAGTAATTGTCATTTATTAATTAATGGAACAGAATTAAAATTTACTACTGAGACAGCTTTCTTTTTGTCCGTGTCATTGGCGCCACTGTAGCTTGTTGCTTAGCGCATGCTGTTCAACCGACAAACTGTCAAACCTCGAAGTTTACTTTTCACTCAATCAATTTGAACATTCGTAAATGACAACATTGTCTCTCAAATTATGAGTTATTAGATATTCAAATTTCATTGAACATCAGTGAGTGATCTGAAGGTCCAGTCCCCTTAGATCTGATGTCACGCAACCTGACATCTGTTGTATAAAAGACAGAAGATGGTAAATGTCAGATTACATTTATTTCACATAAAAGAAATGACGCCATTTCTCATTATTTATAATGAAAACTTTTGGCATATTTCAATCAACATTTGTTTTTGCTCGTATGACTGTTTTTAAATTCTTTTCAAGCTATCAAAAACATTACATTGCTTTTAAAAATTGAAATTTCTTCAATTGACTAACATCGTACTATAGTATTTTCTGTGATCATAAATTAAGAAATGTAGTAATTATTATTATTATTATTGTTGTTGTGGTTGTTGCCATCAGAACTAAAAATCCACGTAGAGTTCTAAGGAATATGACTTAGAAATCTACATAGGTTTCTAGATAGCATGGTATCCTTATTGAAAAAGACTAAATGTCCAAATTTTTATTATAAGCTGTTACCTAGTGAAAGGCAGTCATTTGTTTGAAGTTGTACATACGTTACAAGGTTAATGTTTTCACAAGCTTATTTAACCAGTTTTTTGACCGTTTTTCTAATGGAACGTATATGTATCTATAAGTTTTTTTCAACTGAGCTTCCCAAAATAATTCTTGTGTTAAATTCTTATATAGGAACCTATATAGACTCAGGTATCTTGTTGGAATTTTACTTAACTCACACTATCTAACAACTTATCTAGGTAAAAAAATCAAGTAGTAATTTGCTTAAATCATACCCACGTGGGAACCTACATATCGACACCCCAGACGAAGACTAGGCTATCTCAAATTTTGGTCGAAGACTATGTCATCTCAAAATTTCCTATTTAAAAATACATGTAAAATTTTGAGATGGCATATAGTCTTCAACCAAAATTTGAGATAGCCCAGTCTTCGTCTGGGGCATCGATATATTCCTAGATGGCATGGGTTCCTGTACAGAAACCTAAATAATTTTTTTCATAGAAAAAAATCCTTTTTGTCTAGGAATCTATGCAGATTTTCATATGGGATTGATTTGATCAAATTATCTCCGATTAAGGTGATTTCTCAGTTCGGTGCCACGGAGTTAGTGTCTTTTCAAATTACAATTTCTAAATATAAAATTAAAACTTTTAAATATAAACCAGCAAATGTTTGACAATGGGAGAATGGTTCGAGCCTTAAAAATTGCAATTTCTTAAATAATTGTGGGCTGTGAAACTGCCAAAGCATTTTTTTCCACCTCAAAACTTTTGGCAG
>JABFOV010004534.1:0-13731 GCA_022817685.1 Aradophagus sp. ZL-2020 | reverse complement strand
ATGTTTATCACTTGTGATAACGTTAATACTAGCGTTTGCTTGCTGCTCAGTTGTCTTAAATTTACGATCTAATTGTTAAGAACGCGCGGCTCGGTGTCACTGCGGCGAGTTTCATGTATTTTGTACTAGTGACTTGCGAGAAATATGTGCACGTGCCTTTCTTACTCCTTTATATATTCGTTATAATCGAAAAAGAATTTCAGTTGTGTTTCGTTAAAGAAAAAAAGAAAATAAACACTTATAAATTTGCCTATGAACATCTGAAATCGAACGATCAATATCACGAAAGAAAAATCACAGATTTTGAAAAACGTCAAAACACATTTCTCATCAATTTCCTTCTTACATTTGTACATGAGTTAATAGACGAGTTCAATTAGTGGCGATCAATTAACTGAGATCGGTCGCGAGGATTGTACAGTGCAGTATACATCGTTATATGAATTTATCGATTGATCGGCGCTAATTAAAAAGTATATTAAATCTGAGTCATTGAAATTAATCAGACTTGTCAACGTATCACTGTAAAAGCAAGTGCATTCAAGTTGAACGCTATTTAAAACACTTTCGATTTTTAAGGTAGATTCCATTCCAAGTCATGTAGTAAACACATGGTGGTGTTTTATTATTAAATACTTTGACTTGGAATATTAAAGTGTTTTCAGCATGAAACTTATTAAGTTTAAATGTTTTTTTTAAAAAGAGTTGTTAAAAATACTTGATTTTTACAGTGATGAAGGTGTCTCTTGATAGGAGAGACAGATGTATGAAATTGTTGCTGAGTAACATAAACAGAATAAAGTCGTCCTGTGACGTACTTTTAAACTAATGCACTGTAAAAAATGTTGTAATAATGTGAGTACTTTTTATAAAATTCAATAAATTGATTGGTTGAAAAAAAATAAAAAATGTTACTGATACAAAATTTCAATGAATGATAAACAAAATTAAAATTGTTTAAAAGTTACAAATTGAGATAATTTTTTGATAGAGTAATTGTATAACTTTAACACTGTAATCATGCTGAAGTTAGTATGTATAAAACACATAATTTTTAACAATTTTGACAGTGCATCGCCAGTGGCAAACTAGAAGAAACAATATCTTGCGCCGAAATAGAGAAATTGTGCCGTGGGAGTTCAGCTCTAAATTTAATTACATTCAGTTTGGACGGCTTGAATTTTACATTTTTGCTATAAAATTATACATTATTATTATACACGTTTTTGAAAATCAGTTTTCAAATTTTGCATACAACACATTTTCAACTAGTTGCAATTTTTCAGTTGTGTAATCACATAACATTTTTAAATAACAAATGTTTTCTTCGTTGTTGAATTTAAATGTGTTATAACACTATATTCAAAATTATACAATAGTCAGTTAATAGTTTCAAAATGTTTCAAATATTTCAATTTTATTACTTGTAGTTTGTCATTTTAAGCAAAAAGTCTCTTTTCCGAAATTCAATATTAGGTGATAATGTCAGTCGATAAAAACTGAAAAAAAATCGATAATCAAAAAATTGGCAGAGTAAATGAAAGTTAAAGGAGCCATTAATATTAATTAACCAGTAATGTTGTTTGTTAAAACATATATGTTATATTATTAACATAATTTAAAAAGGAGTAAGAGTTTTCAATTCAACTTTTTACCAGGGGCTTAACGAAGACGTTCCCTGATTCGCTAGTATCATTACACTTGTTCTCATATACTCTGCCTTACATACATTACAAATCTAAAAAAAAAAAAAAAATATTTGCTCGTTAGATTTAATTTTATATAAATTACGCGGTCTAAAAAATTACCGAAATAAAAATATCACAGAAATGTAGCTGGTGAAAAAATCTTAAAGACAAAGCATTGATACTATAATCATCTATTTTTAACTGCATTTTTTTATCTGACATTAAAAAAAAAAGTAGTAAATATCATTGCGCCATCTACTGGATTTCCACGTATCATCTCACAAGACTCACAAAAATTGCAACTGTTATATAAAAACCATCGCGAAGTGGTGCTACCACTTGGTCTAGAAAGAGACTGTTATCAAAAATATGGCACCGCTGTTGGCGCATTATAAAGTCTGTCCAAACTAACATAACAAGCGCTTTTCTCGAAACAATGGTGACGAATACAATAACGTGTTTGCGACAGGTACCATAATAAAAATATCTATGCAAGGTCCCAAGTAGAAAGACTTCGAAATTTGAACCTCAATGAGAACCCAAACCTGAGAACCAAAGTATGTTCTCAGGCGGTTTAAATTCAAATAAAACAATAGGCATACAGTTAAAATTCTGAGTAAAAATGCAAACCATCTTGATGGTTTTTCCTAGATGGTCTGGATTCCTACTCAAAATTCCAAAGTACTTCAATATAAAATTTCAATACTATTCCTAATGTATAATATCCCTACATAGACTTCCACATAGGATTTTATCTAGGAATCAAACAATTATTAAACCGTTTTAAATTTCCATATGGTTCTCATTTATCAGCCAACAGAAACTCAGACAGCTTCCTAGATAGTCTGAATCCCTACTTAGAATCTCAGCATAATGAAATTCCAACACAGTTTCTTTGTGTCGTATTCCTATATAAACTTTCAAACGGAATTCCAAATAGGACCGAAACTATCTAAAAAACTCTTTGAATTTCCACATGGTTTATCAAAAACTCAGACAAATTCTCAGATGGTCCGAGTTCCTCCTCGAAACCTCGTACCTAACTGGCTGAGTGAGAATCCCTACGCAGGACCTTACATGTCATCCTTTTTCACCACGATAGCCTGGTTTCGAGGAAAACGCGGCAAGAAGAGCGGAGAAGAGCGAACTCGCGGTCGCGCGGGGGCGCTGTCGGTCAATTCCAGTCAATTGATCTCGACGCACGGCACAACGGCGCTGGGTTGGTGCTATGGCGGTGGAATGTGGGGGATGGATCTGGCCTCGTGGTACTCCACGAAGCAGGGCCAGCGGCACAGGCACGCGTTGCAGGCCCAACACTTGAATCGCGTCTGCCTGAGCTTCCCACGTGAGGTCAAAACACCGCGCCGCTTGCAGTGTACACATACTTTTCCATGGCCGTTCGCTTTGCTGAGGCTATGCGGCTGACCGAATACGTACGTAAACCATCCTAAAGAACAACAATCGGCCAAAGTGGTCGTCCGTTAGTGTTCGTCCTCGCACTCGCGCTTCGTTCTCGTCTATCACTGTTTACACTTGCATTACTCTTACGTGATTCGCTATTATTTTTGTTAGTCTCATTTACAATTTACTGTTTAATGACATTGACGTTTCAGTGGCTGTTCGTCACTTATGCTGGTCGTTTTATTTACTTGTTAATTCATTCTTTTTTTTTTAATTTTTTCCCGTTCGGTTGTTGTCTGTTTGAATTTGATTCCTTAAGTAATGTGTACCATGCAGCAACCATTAGTAAACGTACAATGTGTATATCAGTTTCCCAGCACCAACCCAGAGCCACAAGCTAGTCTAGAAATGAGCGACTAATACCCGCGAGGTAGCATTGCCAGGTGCTAGTTTCATGTGCTCCTCTCGCAAGCCCGACGCTTGTCGAGATTCGAATTGGCGTTTCGAGAAAGGGCGGATGAACTACTTATGGGCGCTTTACCGGTTCTTCGACTTTGTTCCTTTACTTCCGTTTCCTGACCTTTAACTGGCCCGCGTCGCGTCTCAAACGTTGAAATCCAACGTCCTTGGTTACGGTGCCACGACGTGTCAATTATTTGCCATTCTTAATGTGCTATAGATATTTTTTCAATCTCGACTAATTTTAAAATGGTTTTCATTCTTCACGGTTTTCAGACAATGTTATCTGATAAGAACGCATTGAGATTTAACGTTTGAAACCACGCGTGCGCATCATGTACATTAAGTTTCCAACATTTTTCATCAATAAATTTCATGAGAATTGCATGAAGGAAAATTAAAAGTTTTCCATTTTTTTAACGCAATTTTCATACAAGAAAGTGTTAAAATAAAGAGAAATGGATGGTTGCAGAGATAATTTTATGGTTATTTAATTTAATGTTTTTCAAGTTTGAATTCGTTGATAAAAAAATGTCGGAAATTGCATGCACGTGTGTAAATGTTGATAAAAAAATTTTGCACCAAGTAAGCATTATACACCAACAGGGTATTTATGTTTGCCTTGCAAAAAACCTCAATTTCAAATATGACATTTTTATCAGAATTGTATAATTTGTGTTTAGAATTATAATTTAGAGCGCGTTGTTCGTTGTCAGATTTTTTGCTCGGTAAAACACTTTGTATCATTAATAAGAAGGTTTATCACGTGAAATGCAAATCAAAGTTTGTAAATTTAAGGTATGTGTACTACGTAAAGCAAAATTGAACTTTAGCGTTTAACCAGTGAAATGATTGCAAATATAGATTAATTTCATTGATTATCACTTCAAGTTGAACTTTTATTTTACAATATATGAACACTTTGAATTCGCAGACTTTCTTATTAGTGGATAATAATAATCTCACGACAATGATGAATTAAGAAAAACTTGAACGTTTATTTATGAAAACAATTGTTAATAGAAAAACAATTAACTTTGATTACTGTGACTGATTGTAGTAATTATAATGTCTAAATAATATTTATATATATGCAACACTCTTGTCAAAATTAAGTTCATCTTCATGCGAGGAGCGAATTACAAATGTATGTTTATGATTTGCTACTAAATAGTAAAAATTACTATGCAAACGATAAAGTACCCCAAAACCTCTGCAGTTGTAACATTTAGGTAGTAATTTCACTATCCCAGTTAAATCGAAATAAATTGTATTAATATTTACAAATTTACCAACAAATTGTCAAAAAAAAAAAAAAAAAGAAAAGAAAAATCGAAATGTTTGCACTTTAAAATTTAAAACTAACATGATGGAAAGTGTTTGACGTTGGTTATACAAACGCCAATTATAAATTTGTAATATTTATTTGTGCTGGGAAATTGCAATGCCTTTTTTTTAATTATAAAATTGAAATTTTCAAGTAGAAAATGAAACAATCAAATTAAAGATTACTTTTCAGAATAGCTTCAACTTGGATTTGTTCGCGACAAATGTTTTTATGCGCGAATAAAAAACAAAAAAAAGACCCTGCAACTTCTTGCACACAACTTTATTAGCATACGAAGGGTTCAAAATTTATAAAGTGAGACAGACAGGTCGTTACTGTTTTACTTGAAACCATTGATTCAAAAAAGCAAAACTTATGTTTGACGTCGTTCAAATAATCAATCTACACTCACAAAAAGAGTCCAATCGGGAAAAAAATTCCTTGGTTAAAGACACACTTTCTTGAACCAACAAATATATCTAGATTAAAGATATAGCACGAAAAAAAGTCTTAAGAAAGGAAACGACCGAATTTCGCGATTCTCGAACGAACTATCAGATTTTTGTGAGTGCAGTCGAAAGCGCTTAAACAACTGAACCCGGTGGAATAGAAATTTCGATCGGTCGATCCGATCGATCGACGGCTCCGTGAAACGAGCCCAAGGTAGAATCGCATGTCCGATCACGCATCCATTTTAAACGGGAATCAATTAAACAGAACGAATTAAAAATAGGGGGAAAGAAAAAAAGTACGGCAAAAAACGGGAGAACAGAAGTACGAAAGTTTAGTGGTCGCAATGGCCAATAATCATTGCTGAACCGTGATCGATAATTATATATTTTTTTTTTCTCAGTCGATGTTGGCTGTCGCATGTCGAAATTCGTTTCTGAACGTGTGAATCGATCAACACTGAACGGTAAACAAACAAACAAACAAGCGGCCGTTTGTGCGTTTACCCCCCCCCCCCCCCCTTCAATCGCCATTTTGTCCTCATCAAATCAATGCCATCGGTCGTTCGACCGGTCGGTTTGTTAAACAAAAAGTTGAGAAACAAATTATGAGAAAAAAGGAAACAATGACAACAACAAAAAGAAGAGAAAAAAACGAACAAAAAAGACAAGCTTTTTGATATCCTTGTAAAGAATTAAAAGCTACTGTTCACAGTGTCCATGCTGCCGTCCTCGTTTATCTCTTAAACCATTTACTTACCTACCGCATTGAAACACGGCACCAAAATGCGACTACGTAACATAAACCAGTGAGTGAAAAAAATAAATGGGAAAACACAGGTCTGACGAAAAGTAATGACAGTGGAACAGAAATAAGTGTAATTTCATGCTGTGGAGAATAGACTGTTGGAGCAATTATTTGGAGTGTCGATCGAAAAATTGGAAATAGTTTTTTTATTGGACTGGATTGTTGCAACCATTTTTACCGTACCATTAAGCTGCGATGAAATTTGGGGAAAGTAATAGCGGACGTTTGAGGAATACTTTTTTTTATTACTATACTTCTTTTACTTTCGACACATATGATATATATATATGAAAACGAAGTATAATAATTAATAAATGTTTCCCTATAACTTTGACTATTACATTTCCCAAATTATGTTTTCGCTATTTCAGAAATTCGAAATGAAGTTCTAACAATAGACAGCATAGCGATAGCTCTTAATCCTGCAAAAAATGCAAGGATTTTGTCAATTTAAATTATTGAATATATTGAAAAAAAACAGCAATTAAAGTGAAATTCTAGGTACAGTATTTACTTTAAGTCACTGTTAAATACTGCACGATGGCATGATTCTCAGGAGAAAAAAGTAGAAGTTTAAACATTGTATTTCCTATATGAATTCAATATAATTACAAAATGTTTTTAAAATCAATTTTTAATGTTTTCCATTTGCTTTACCATTATCTAGATAGACTGCTTCAGCAATTTGAATCGTAATTTCAAATTCATAAACTGTTGCTTCAACAATCTGAACTGCAATTTCCGCAGGATTAAGAGCTATTTCAATTACTTGATTTTTAGTTCCAACAATATGAACTGCCGTTCCAACAGTCTGTTTCTCCCAGCAAGGTGACGAGAATGAAACAAAATAAACAATCAAACGGTGAATAATAAATAAAGGAGAGTAAAAATTGTGCGATCGCGTGTTCATATGCGTACAAAGAAACTTGACGAAAGAGAAATGGTTCTTAGACATGCCTCTGTCACCGTTGGACCATCACCACTAGACTCGTAACTTTGGAGCAAGTTTGCAGTCAGCCTTGGCTCACACTGCTTTAAAACTGCCAACCATCAAGGCTAAGGATGCATCCCGTTGGATGAACAACGACGACTCTAACAATGAAACCATATAGAGCACAATGTAGGAATGTGACACAAGAATAGAGCAAGTCAAATTTGGCTTTTGAGAAGTCAAAAGCCAAATTTTTGTGAGACCCATTTAGACATCCATGTGTTTTGAATCTGATTTAATCATTAACTATATAAATCATTCAATGATCATTTGAATGGGAACCTGAACAAAAAGATTTCATACAGGATCCTACATAGAAATTTGGAACTGAAACTACATAAGAACCTACTTTGCACTATAACTCATGGAACACAAATAGATTCCTAGATGGAACTGGTTTCTACGTAGATTCTTGAATAGGTTTTTGTGTGAAATTCCTATGTAGGATCCTATAAGACTTTTTTTATTAGGAATCTTAGGTTTTTAGATCAGGTTCCTAGATGGTCTATCTTTTCAATTAAAATTTTGACCGAGTCCTTGTCTAGATTCCTGGGTCGAATTCCTACGTGTGATCCTATATGGATTTCTTGAATAAAGAAGTGATGCCGGGTGTGCCAACTTGCCCCCATGTCATGATGATTTGTAATGTACGTGGTGGAGTTGTGCCGCACGATAAAATCGTTGGTTACACAGGAAATGGAAGAGGTCGGGATTTAGGGGACGGCACCGCAGAATCCACTTTTTTTGGCGAAATCGAGTATTATACAGTGGTTAGTACGTTCAAGAAACATAATGCTTTCGGGTTATGAATGAAAATTAATCACTGTCGACACACATCAGCACTTGGCAATGCTTTACAATTGAGGAGAGTCAAAGTTTTAAAATGTCAATGAAAAAACAATGTTAAATTAAAAGAATCAAATTAATGATGATGAGGTGGAGGTACGAGTTAGGGTGGGAGATAGTTTTCAAAAGGAAATGTAAAAAAAAACAATAAAAATATAGGCAACAGAGGAAAAGGAGCAAAAGACACAGAGATAGAGAGAGAAATATAAGATAACTACTATTCTTGCCTACACCCGAACGCCTAAACCACACATTTTAACATCCAAAAATCCATGCACACTGTTTTGTTATATATAACTAAGAAGTTGGTGTTCAAGAATCAATGAAAGTGGAAGAGTTCGTAACAGACGAGAGCAACTTTTGATTGTTTAAACTTCTTTTTCTTTCCCTTTTCTTGTTTTTACTTATTTACTCGTTTTATTTATTGTCTCTTTTTTAAGCTACATGAAAATCGCATTAAAAAAAGTCTCAATTAAAATATCGTCTTGTATGTATCATTTTTCTTTTCTTTATCATTAGTGTTATCTTTTTGGTTTTCACTCCTGTGTGTGTGTGTGTGTGTGAACCTGAATCTCAAAAGTTAACCAAGAAAATTTATTTATGTTGCATTGAATTAACAATGATAACAAAGTTGTTAAAGTAAAATCCCGCACGACGTAATATCAGGTTCACAGATAATGACCGGAAATATAATCTATTATCAAAGATGCGTGTGAATTTCAAGAAAGAAAGAAAGAAAGAAAAAAAAGAAAAATACTGCATAAAATTATACTTTCAACAAAGGGACTCGATCTCTCATTTAATTCGAAATATCATTCGGTCTGCACGTGTGAATAATTGTGAAGCTTCATACTCGGCAATGATTTACAATCAAAGAGTGGAAGAAAATTTTTTCTAACTACCCCTCTCCAGATTAAAAGTTATGGACAGAAAATTTTAGTCAGTTTTCCAATTAAGTACTGAACTAGGTCTTTTGCTTTCTGATTATATCAAATGTTACAGAAGCCTATACCAGAGAAGGAAAAAGCCCGTCTATTTGTGTCACTTACATGAATACATGTTTTTCATTAAACATGAGACAAACTGTACATTGTTGATGAATATTGAAAATTTGACATTTCGTACCTGCTAGTGTTTTATGTCTTTGAATTACAATGATTGATGAATTCAACTTATTTTTTGTTGTTACATTATCCATGTTGCATTGCTGTTATTTCTATGAAATCACTCAATCACTAAGAAATATTAACTGAATATAAATGATATGGTCTTATAAATTGTGATCATCGGTCGGGTAAATCTCAGACAGCGGGGGTTTGCTACTCCTATGAGTTCCCCACAGCTGCCGCTTCATTTCCTGTATTTTCCTGTAGGGTAGCACGATATACCTAGTCCTGGTAATCGATACACGACGCGATATTTGATTGTACTTGCCACTTAACTTCAAAAATATACGTATAAAAATTGTTTTGTCAATTGTATAAGTATATTGTCTTGATTCATTTAAATTTTTTGTTGGCGAACTTTTAATTACATTTAATAAAAATAAATTGCTAGTTCAAATTAAAATATTTTCATTTCATTTTTATATATAAAAAACAACAGCAGAATACAACATTGGAAACTCAGTAATTATTGTATTAACAAGTACGAAAAGTCTTTGTCCACTTGAGAGCCATTAGTTCTTTATTTTACTTTATTTGATTTTTCACTTGAACATGATCACTTTGATTATTACATTAAGTGAAGATTACAAAAGATTGATAATAATTTACAAATTTCAAGTCTTATTCTTTTATTGTTGTAGAAGGTATTTGACAATTAAAAATCATACTTCGTATTGTCTATTATTTTTCAATATTCTCTTATGCAGATAACATTTCAAGAATTTAGTTCGAGTGAAATATTATGCTATGGCTCAAAAGTCAACTAAAAGTAAATTTTAATTACAATATTAAATACAAGAGTAACAAGAAACTCACCTTGTGCTGCCTCTTGCGCCCTCTCGCTGGATGTACTTGGTTTTGATAGCATGTGTCCTGCATCCAAAATTGAAATTATGAGTAAACGAGCATTGTTTTTAATATCATATTTTGATATCGCATTATTATAAAAAATATGCTTGTAAGTAGATTTACATGACTAATTAACATTCAACGTAACAATTACCTAATTCAGATATAGACTTTGAATCCAAATCAGCTCCTTGACTCGGTGAATAAAACGTTTGACTAATATCTGGTTTCTGTTCGTGATCTTGCGCCTCGGATCCGTTGCCATCCGACTTGCTCCTACTCAGCGACTCGTTCAGGTTCTGTTCGTCGTAACTACAACTGCTACCATCTTGTTCCAAGTACTCGGGCATCTCGAGCTTGAGGTTCGGCATAAGAGGTATGATTTCAACCGGGTCCGCGCTTGATTTCTCCGAGTTCAACGCCTCCTTGTCTTTGGACGCGGCGTTGCTCGACTTATCAGAACTCGAGCTCGAATTTTCCCGGCATTTTCGTTTTTTTGTTGGAGGGGTGTCGGATCGCACGTCTACCGAATGATACGGCAACGGCGACGATGGCGACGAGCCACCCTTACTGTTTATCGCTATTGTTCCAGCTAAATTCTGTAATTGCACCTCTGGTTCGTTTGGTAAATCTATGTCGTCCTAAACATAATAATTTAATATAATTAGTTACGAATTTTACGTCAATTGTCATTATATATAGTACAATACAAAATTTTATATGATTTGTTTCAATTTGGAGTTATATTTTGTAAATTAAAATTATAAGCTATATTTGCAATTTAAGTTTCACTTGAACAATTGCATGAAGAATGCAACGCATAATGATATTTCTAAATCAATATAGCCGACGCTTTCTTGAGTTAGGCACCGTCGAGTCCAATCAAAAACGATGTAAATCAAATCAAATCAAGTCGATATGTTGGTACTATTTTCATTTTGATCAAATTAAGCAGAGAAAAAAATTTTGTTCTGGTTCTTTTAGTTGGACTTGAAATAGCGTCGACTATATCATTAAATCAATAATCTGAGACTTTGTCTGACAATTGAAAAAAAAGTTAAAAATGGCAGACCAAATTTATATTATATTGTTCAAACTGCTAAGAGGAAAAAGAAAATGAAACACACAAACCTCAATAACCATATCATTATTATGTGCAGTGTCTTGCGTGAGGCCCTTGACTTCCAAAAGTTCAGCTGTAGTTAGAAAACTTGCCAGCTGTTCCTGTACTACATTTACTTCACCCTGATACATAAATTTAACCAATGCTGCCAAATCATCAAATTTGACATTACGGAATATTATGACCGGATGTTGACAAGGATTTTCCTACAAATTTTATAAACAATTTTATTTCCTCGAAGAATTTTTTAAACATTTTACTGTAGTTACTGTCTAGCATTTAGTTCATAATAAAAATTAAATTTTGTTTTTAAAACGCATTCAAATATGCAAGAAGTCAGTAATTAAATTAATTGACTAAATTCAACAAAATTGTATATTTTATATTCAACTTGTTATTTTGAAGTTATTTCATTATTTTTATAAAATTCATTACAAATTTTTCCAAGTTCAAATTTGTATATTATATTAATAGAAATCTATTCGTGCATATTCTAATTTGGTTTCCATAAACAATTGGGTCTAAAGCTTGCCTTAAATAAGTCTCTTAAATATGTGCTGCACGCAGACAAGAGCATTTTATGCGCCCTTATCCTCTTGCCTTCGCAACTAAGCGTTACATCGACAAGATCCTCATGCGTCCTCAGTGTGTCAAACGCATCAGTTATATATTTCAAATAATTATTCCACCTCAACGAGAATTGCTGACTGGACCCCATTCTGCCTTTCTGTGAACAAATAATTATTAAAAATTCAATATAATAATTACAGTAATAACAATAGAAATTAAATTAATGATACAAATTATACCAGCAATAATCAGAAATAAATTTAAATAAAAACTTATAGACAATTGAGAATTCTATAAATTGAGAGTTTCAATTTGTTTATTTGTTCATTTATTATTATATTTCTTCAAGTTTTCTATACTTATTTAATTCTTATCTAGCAGATTAAGTCACAAATCATAATTTAGAGATATGACGCTGGTCTGTAGAGATAAAAATAATTTGAAATTGAATATTACTGAAAAGAACCTGAAACTTGCGCTCGTTATTGATTTTAAAATTGGGACCTTTCATATCCATAATTACATAAAACTAATTAGAACTAATTCTATAATAAGCAAATTTTTTGAGTATACATTAATAGTTTACAAAGCAAAAAGTAAGTGAAATTGGTACAAATTTAATTTGAAAAAATTGTGTTCTAATTTTGTTTGTGTGAAAAAGTTAAAATTTTAATTTAAATTTGATTACAGATTAAGATTCAATTAGTAGTAGTAAATAAAAAACATTGATCTGTTATAAACAAACACATGTTTAATCTTGATCTAACAAACATAAAAGTTCAAGGACGATAAAAAGAAAAAAAGACAAAAAATATACACATTTATTTACATATGAGAAACAAATAAATTGCATTATACCAGACATTAATTTTTTCATTTTTCATTAACAAATTCAATAGCGTATTTGGTCTCAAACAATATTTTACATTAATAAAGGATACACTTGTTCAAAGTAAATTACATCCTTTTTTAATATAAAATATTGTTCAAAACCTAATGGACATTTGAAAGATCAAAAAATGAACTTGTTTTTATTTTATCACAAAAAGTATAACAAAATTACTAAAAAAAGACAAGACTCCCTCGTTTTATTCTCACTGTTTATTATTTTTTCTTTAGTGAACAAAATTTTATCAAAATACTTTCACAACTGGAATCTGTCCTCAATTAAAAAGACCTCAAAAACAACATTGCACATTTTCACATTTGCACTCTTTTCCTCTTTTACCTAATTCGCGCGTTTTAAATTATTTTGTTAGAGTCTTAAAATCGGAAAATGGAGTCGGATCCAGGGGTCCGTTTCTAACAATTACACAAAAAAAGCAAAAAAAAAAAACCCAAACAAAAAAAACAGATAAAACGAGCAATACATACGACTATACAAATATGCACATCAAAATACACAATATCGGTGAAGTAACGCCAGAGTCGATAAAAATAAACGGCAATTAAATTGGCGAGCGGCGAAAAAGCCAAGAGAGCGCGAAGGCCCCCATCTTTTCGAGCACGCACGGGCGAGAAAGAGCCGAACGCCGCGCGATCGCGGCTGTCAAACGTGCCGAGATTGGCGAGCGCGCCGCGGCCGCGGCTTCGGCGAGTGCGATCGAGCGAAATCGGCTGGGGGGGAAAAAAAGAGCGAACCCGCGAGCTCGCGCGAGTCGCAGAAAAGCCTCCGCGACGCGACGTCAAAACCTATCGCTGGAGCAAACGAAGCCGCGCGAGAGCGCACGGAGGGGGTTGGGGAGTCGAGAGGGGTTGGCCGTAAATCGGTGTAAATGTCGCGGTGCTGGGAATGCAACGGAATAAATGTCGGCAAATCACTCACCTCGGATCCCTGAAAATAAGTCCCGAAAAAGCGTCCGCCTTGCTCGCAGCAGGGAGGGGGAGTGGCGCGGGGGGGTGCCTCGACGGGCGAGCCGAGGGGGGGAGGCTTGCCCCTCTTGCCGCGAAAACTATTGATCACCGAAGTCGCCTCGCGCGGCACAAAAAACGAGCGCACCCCGAAGCCTCGCGGCCGGGGGGGGACTGAGGGCGGGAGGGGGGAGGGCAAAAAG
>JABFOV010004533.1:0-13736 GCA_022817685.1 Aradophagus sp. ZL-2020 | reverse complement strand
ATGCACATGAGCCTATAATAACAAAAATGATTTAATCAACTTTTCATCTGAGAAATCGTAGAATAAATAACATTCAAAATGAACACAAAACTAATGCCTTTTGCGTCGAATTCTAGATACCTTTCTCCTGTACAGAACGTTAAATTGTTTTTCAATATCGTCGAACATGACTGACATGGCTGAGGTATTCTGTAGAGCTAAAACTGAAGCTGGATGTCCAACTGGGGGTATCGAACACAGTCCAATTTTCGAAGTCTCTTTACTCCACGACGTGAATTTTGCGATTTTGTGATACCTTGCGAATGGGAAATTTATTACAACGACTGTTTGATATGATTAAAAATTTACGTTTACTTTTTTTGATATTGCTACAAACCTTTCCATGTTTCGTTTGATGTCGTTCAAAGATGGTTTCCCTCTGATTACATGAGCCGCTCCAATAACGACCGAATCAGGTTTCAATGGATTTACATTAATGAGCTGATTATTCCTTGACCAAGCTTTCGTGAACAATTCGTCAAAATACCTTGGAATTGTAAAACAAATCAAGTATTGTTAGACTGCATAACAAAATGGATTAATGTACAAAATTTACAAAAAGTATATTTGAATAGAAACGGAATAGAATTGTCAACAATTTAAGTCAATGATCTTATAGTTTGTCATTTTTTGGAAAGTAATAAACAGAGATGGCGCTGAGAGCAGGAATGTAATGGACGCGTTTTCAGCGCCCTCTTTGCTTATTACTTTCAACTAAATATCAAAGTTCAAGGACCCTTGGTTCAAGCGAGCGAATCATGACAATTTAAGTAAGCGGACGCTGTAAATGAGATTCGAAAATATACCTTCCATTACATGAAGAGGAAATAGATGGCGCAGTCAGTGCCATGGGACTAACGCTGCTACAAATGAAATTTAAATCTGGATACGGTACAAGATTAGTAGCCAAATCGTTCATGTCAGTGTTCAAAGTTCCTGGAAATCGAGCTCCGCTGTCAAAATAGTAAAGGTAATTAGATAAACTTTCAACTTGACGTTATATTTATTTAAGGTATACGCAAGATTTTATTTGACATTACCTGGTTAAATGGAGAAGCAGATTTACGATAATACTGTTCATGTCTTGAAAAGGTTTGCAGGTGGCGTTGTATTTCGCTTGATTGGAATTGTGTTTCTCATTGGCCAGCAATGCGCAAATTTGTTGAAGAATGTTGTTTTCGGTAGGAAAAACGCAGGTTGCGTGTTCCACGAGTTCCCGAGTTGCTAATAAAGCATTGTAGGGGGCGGTGATGACGTCTTGAGACCGAGAAGGATATACACATGTTACAAACCTAGCGATGCAAAAAGAAAATAAAGTCTATGAAAAAGTAAATTTTGTAGAAAAAATAAGTACTTGAAGTTTTCGACGTTTATTAGTCATTTTAGTTCGAAATAATTAAAATAAAAGTTTCAGTCAACTACATTTTTTTATATAAAGAGCAAAATTATTGTTAAAAATTGCAAAGTACCTATCCATGTGTTCGTAATGATCGTGTAAAAGTTGTAAAGTAGCTGTTCCCAATCCGGAACCGGTCCCACCACCAAGGGAATGAACCAATAAAAATCCATGTAGACTCTCACATTTTTCAACAGTCTTCCTTATTGTTTCCTCGATTTTATTGTAATAATCACGACCGTGGATGTAAAAGCCAGTGGCCCTATTTTCATTTATTATTATAAATTTTATGATAAAAATAAAGTTACAAATGTTTATTATGAAAATATACTCCTGAACCTCCAATAAAAAACCTTTCTGGAACTAGAAACGTCCCTTAAGAATGGCTTCAAAGTATCGCGTCAATTTTTTTAATTGTTTTTAATAACAACAGTAAAATTTCACCTGAAGCATGATTGATCAAAACCATGTTTCATTAACTTTTAATTTGTTTTAATTTCAAGGATACAGTAGTAGATGTCGCTCCAGAAATCATTGTAAATGCATAATCTAGTGCAGCGCCATCTGCTCCTTACAAATGTGATATTTCAGTTTTAAAGGACTCAGCAGTAGGTGGCGCTGCAGTCGTCATTGGAAATGCACTATCTATTGCAGCGCCACCTGCAGCTGCGTCCCCAAGACTGAAACACTTGAATTTGATTGTGTATTTGTCATATATATATATATATATATCAATTAATTAATTATCAATATTACTAAATTTCTTTTACTATTAATTGATTATTTTACCAATTGTTACCAGATCCTGGATAATTTGTAATTGTACACTTTTGATCAAATAAACTCCTCAATTGGCCATGTTTGTATCTAGATACAACGCTGTCCTCCATATCTATTAAAACTGCCTAATTACAAAAGTTCTTTTTATTAGTTATATGATTTTCAGTAATTTTGAATTATGAAAATGTGAATAATAAAATAAAGTTCACGGTAATAATTACTCACACGGACTTTAACTTTTGCTTCTATCAAATCTGCTACAGTTTTGAAAGCTAAATCCGATTTAGATTTTGGAACATAAAAAAAGCTGTCGAATGCTTCTGATAGATCTTTCATGTTTTTATTGTAATCTTTGTGCGGTTTTAAGACGTTGCTAATTGTTGAAGTTTTAATTCCATACTCGTGTAATACCAAGGGCCATAATGCACTTCCTATTTGATTCCCACATTGGCCAACTGAAAAATTAATAGCAAGGAAATAAACACAGTTCAGAAAGTTTGAGAAAATTTCGTTTTAACAAATAAATTAAATTGAAAAAAATTATATAATACAATTTTAGAATATTTACTAAATAAAAGTTGAGCCCTAATTTTAATTTGAAAAAAGAAAAAACATTTCGTATCAAATAGTGGATATAATTTGCATATTTGAATGTAATTATTTAAAAAAAATGTACATATTTTCGTTTTCTTCCTTATATTTGATTTATTTAAATTAATCATTACACAACATTTTTAGTAAAAAATAAAGTAATTAGTTAATCGTATAATTAACACCAATTCAAGTTTTCAATGTGTATAATTTAATATTTATATAATTTAATACATAAATATATATGTCGTATAACATACACAATATATGTAATATATTTATTACAATAGTAGTTATAAATAAATAAACATAAAACTAATTTAATTTTCCTACAAATATTATTTTTCTTATCGCTGCATTGTGATCATAATCGTGCACTTAAGCCGGTAATTGGAATATGCATTAACATTATTTCATGCCAGATTTCAAAACTTTCATTATTATAATCGAATCACTCCTCTCTAAATGTAAATTTGCGTTTCTAACAATATCCACTATTTTAATGCAAAAATCATTTTTCTTCATCTTCCGTCGAAACGAACTCAAGTGTGTGAAACGTTCGAAGTTAAATAAAAATATCGCAGACACATGTCGCGACTAAACGATAATATAAAAGTTTGAAATCCTTACTTTGTATCGTTACAAACTGACTCATGTTGGTTGGAATATTGGCAACTTTATTCCTCGTGGCAATGTTATATGGCAGGCAACATTGAAAGCACGCCGCTATTATTTACAAACTTGTGTCGGAGTTTTAGTAACAACCTTCCAACTGCTCGATTTAAATTCCTCAACTGATGTCATGAATCTTTTACCTCGGTCATCGTCGCGGGAACGCAATGCTGCCAACTCTGCGATTCGTTACAAGGTTTTTTGTTATTGAATTTAAAAGGTTTTTTTTTTATATAACGAAAAAAATTTTTTTCTGAAAAAAAAGAACAAATTTAAATTACTATTGATAGTTACATGAAATAAAAAAATGATTTTTTATCTATTCTTGTCAAGTAATTGATTAGTTGTTTACATTCATGTTTACATGGAACGTTTTAACAACGTTCAAAATGTTTTTTCTAGCAAAGTTCGATAAGCAACACTTTTTGTTTATATTAAAAGTAAATAAATGCTTTTGTTGTTTCTTTTTTCGGCTAGGAGGATTTCAAAACGTAAACAAATAATTGAAAGTGTAAAAAACCGTTACTTTATTTTGTTTTTAAATATCGAATTGCTTCAATAACTTACACGAAAATATTTTAAAATCCGAAATTCAACAATCATTCAGTAATAACCGTTGTTGACATTATACAAACAAATGTTTTTGTCTTGTTTTATCAGCTATAAGAACTTAAAACGTAAATAAATAAGCTTTCTTACAAACAACAATTAGGTATAAACAAACAATTAGCTGTGAAGGTTTTAAATGTAAACAAACAAGTGACACAGTTAAATTCACTTTAACGATAAACAAACAAGCTTTTTAAATAAGTAAACAAACGTGCTGTTTGGAAAAGTAAACAAGCAACATTTTTGAGGAAGTAAACAAACGAGTTTAAAAATAGGTAAACAAACAAGCTTTTTAAGAAAGTAAACAGGTTTTCGAAAAACGTAAAGAAATAATCTTTTTTAAAAAGTAAGTAAACAAGTTTCCAATAAAAATTTTTAAGCAAATGTCTTATTTGAAAAAGTAAACAAACAAAATTTTAAAAGAATTGAACAATCAAATTAAAAAAAAAGTTTAACTTGCAAGCTTTTTACAAAAGTAAACAAACAAGTTTTTTTAAAAAGAGTAAGTGAACAATCATATTATAAAAGTAAATAAACAAGTTTTTTAAAAAAAAGTAAACAAACAACTTTTTCAAAAAAGTACATTAAGAGGTTTCTAATAACAATTACTAAACAAATGAGTTGTTTAAAATAGGCAACCTTTTTAGGGAAGTAAACAAACATTTTTTTTAAAAAAGTAAACAATCTTTTTAAAAAAGTAAACAATCTTTTCAAAAAAGTAAACAAACAAGTTTTTATAAAAAGAGTAACTTAACAGTCTTTTTATAAAAGTAAATAAACAAATTTTTTAAAAAAAGGAAACAAACATTTTCAAAAAAGTACATTAACAAGTTTCGAATAACAATCATTAAACAAGTGAGTTTGATACAACAGACAACCTTTTTAGGGAAGTATACAAACTTTTTTTTGAAAAAAGTAGACAAACAATCTTTTAAAAAGTAAACAAATAATCTTTTCAACAAAGTAAACAAACAATCATATTAAGAAAGTAAACATACAATCTTATCGAAAAATTGAACAATCTATTTGAGAAAGTAAACAAACAATCTTTTTAAAAAAGTAAACAAACAAGTTTTTCTTAAAAAAAAGGGTAAACAAAATCGTGTTATTAAAGTAAATAAACAAGCTTTTTCAAAAAGAAAAACAAACTAACTTGTAATAAAAAACTAAACTTTTATAATTGTTGTTGTTGTTGTTGTTGTTGTTGTTATTGTGTTTAAAGGCTTTTATTTATTTTCAGCGAAATGAAGCAAGCCTCTAAAAATGTAAACAAGCTTTCAAAAACGTAAACAATGTTCACTAACCGTTATCGAATTGCAAGATAGCGGAAAAACAGCGTTCAAACGAAAAGATGCGAAGCGCGACATTCGAAAGGCCGTTGAAAGTTGGTTCGAGCGAAGCGCGAGAGGCGCGCCACCTGCGTCGTGGGATCGCGCATCTCGGCGGGGTTTGTTATTAATCGGGCATTTTCCGAGCGTTGCACACGGGCCCGCCGTGTCCAAGCAACGTGAGCGTACTTTTCATGTAAACAAAACGCTCGCGACCGAGTCTCCCCACGTCGGCGAACCGATATCCAACGATGACGTCGCTCGATCTCAGGCAACGAAAACTCGAGCAGCAGGTAAGCCGTCCCGTCCTTTCCGGGAATTCCGTTGTTCTGCCGTTGAGTCGACTTTTCCGACGAGTTCAATGTCGCGCTTAAGAGGCGGGGGCGGGGGAGGAGGGGGGGGGGATTGTTTTTGGTGGAGGGCTCGGTTTTTTTGGTTCAAGTGCCAGTCGAGGAAGGTTGCGCGATTTATTGTCAGTAATGTGTCATTTGGTTTAGTTTAGTTTAGTTTGGTTAATTCATTATTCGACGGGGGGTGTAGGCATTTAAATCGCCGTTGGCGGGATTTAAATCGGGAGATTTGAATTGTTGATACGAGTTGTTGAGTTATGAAGGAACTTTTTTCTTATCACGGTGATTGATTTGAATTGTTTCTTCCAGATCGTTTGATTTGAATGAATCTGTTGAAATAATTGAATTTCGATAATTTTGATTAAATAGTTTTATGTTGATGCTTATATGTATATTGAATATATATGTTGAATTTGAATAGTTTATTTTTATTATTTTTCTTTGATAGTACATACACATAATTGAATTTAAATAGTTTTAATTCATTTCTTTTATGTTGATGATTAAATTGAAAAATTTAATTTCATTATTTTTCTTTGATAATTGATATAAATAATTGAATTTCAATAATTTTAATTCATTTTTTTTTATGTTAATGATTAGTTTGAACAATTTAATTTTATTTTTTTTCTTTGATAATTGATATTAATAAGTGAATTTAAATAGTTTTAATTCATTTTTTATTTTGATGATTAAATTGAAAAATTTAATTTTATTATTTTTCTTTGATAGTTGATATTAATAAATGAATTTAAACGTTTTCAATTCAATTTTTTTATTTTGATGATTAGTTTGAATAATTTAATTTGATTCATTTGACTTGAGTAAATCTATAGGCATAATTGGATGTCAATGGTTTAATTTCAATTCTTGTATGTTGATTATTAATTTGTATAATTGAATTTTATTACTTTTCCTTTGATAGTTGATGTAAATAAATGAATTTAAATAGTTTCAATTTATTTTGTTATGTTGATGATTAAATTGAATAATTTAATTTCATGATTTTTTTTTTTTTTTTTGATAATTGATATAAGTAATTGCATTCCCATGATTCAATTCAATTTTTAATGTCAATAATTCAATTGAAAAATTTTATTTTATTATTTTTCTTTGATATTTGATATACAAAAATGACTTGGAATAGTTTTAATTTATTGCTTTTATGTTGATGATTAAATTGAATAATTTAATTTCATCAATTTTTCTTCGATAGCTGATATAAGTAAATAAATTGTATGATTTTATGTTAATCATTGATTAAAAAATTGTTGCAACTCATTGCAATTGATTTAAATAATTTATATAAATAACTTAATTTAAATATTTCTAATAGACTTGTTTTATTTTAATTATTGTAAATCATTTGATTTCAATTATTCAATTCAAAAATTGTTCGACTTGTTTTTTATTTCAATTATTAATTTCAGTTAGTATTAGTATCGAAAGTAAGCATGTTTTAAAAATCATTTTATTCTTTTCACCAGTTTCTCAAAACGAAATTAAAATGAAAACATGCTTTGTATTTTAAAATGATTGCCATAAACTTGCTCTTCATTTTCTTGTCGTAAATTTGCCTTACCCCTTGAGAAATTATTTGTTCCTCAATTTCCTGTGCAAGGCTACAAGCTGAACTCGAATTTGCATGCAAAAAGCATTTTCATTCTGTCTTGGAACTGCACTTTTCAGCTACTGTACATGTTTGATACATTTTTTTCCACGACTAAAGGAGACTGGACAGATCAATATTTTATAATAAAAATCCATCAAAAATGTACATCCATTTTTTTTTTAAATACAGTACTGTGCTAATTTTCTTTTTTAATTCTTTTGTGAATACTTTGATAAGCAAGAAAATCATAATATTTTTTTTTCTCTTTTATATTTTATAACAATTTATCAAAATTGCAAACCAATCTTTTTGTTTAAAAAATACCGTCCTGTATTGATTACTTTTTCCCAATACTTTTATGAATTTTTTAATCAGCAAGAAAATCATAACTTTTGTTCATTTCAAATGAATTTCATATGAACTGGTTCGTATGTGAAAAGTTGATGTACTATAAATAAGTAATTTCACTTTTAATGGAGCAGAGAAATTCAAAGTGAAATGGCGGATTGAATAAATATTGTTCATGCAAAAATTTATTTTCTATTACAATGGTTTTTAAAATTAAAAAGAAAAACGAACGAGAAAAAAAATTTAAAAAAAATTTAAAAAATTACATACACTCTTATGCAAAAATGCATTTACATAATCATTCGAAATAATGATTCGAGTAAATTTTAAACTTTGACATCATTTCAATCCCTCGATATTAAAATTTTTCAATTAAATAAATTATAATAAAATTTTTTCCCAAGTTGAAATTTAATTAATGATAAACAATGACAAACAAGAAATAAACATTTTGCAAAGAGAAATGTTTTCACCGCCATAATAAAACGTAAAATATATTGTTAATATATTAACAATATATTAATTGCCACAAATACAATAAAAATATATTCCAAAATTTCTATACACTTGCACCGAGAAAACGATGTCGTGCAATATGGATTTTAAAATTTATAGTATGCTTATTGGTCGAAATAAAGCAATCGAGCAATGTCATTGGCTGAAAGTAGTTACTATATGATATCGTAAACAGTTTACTATATGAAATCGTCCATGTTATAATATATCTTGCAGTGGTTACAATATGGTTTTCTCAGTGTGTATAGCTGGCAAAATATTGTCAACATATTATTGAATTATTATGGGTTTATTTGTAATATAGTGTCAGTATACTATAATGATATTGACAAAATATCAGAATATTGACAATACACTAACAATGTTTTGAAAACTGAAATATTGTCAATATAATGACCGTATAAGATCAATATACTGACAAATATTTGTTATGCCTACAAAATATTAACATTTTGACCATAATTTGCAATAGCTTAGTGGTTAAGATACAATGATATAATTCATTGGGTCGAAAGTTCGATTCCTCAGCATTTCAGTCTTTTCAGACTGACCATTAATTTTAAAATACAAATTACAAAATTAAAAAGTGTTGTATACAAACACATAATAGTAACAAAATAATTTGCATTTAAAATATAATTCATTTCAATATATTAACAATATACTATTAATATATCAATAATATATAACATGTGTTTGAAATATATTCTTAATATATCAACGTTATATTTTTCGTTTCACTCGAGAGGAAAGATATTGAATACGAAAAAAGAAAAATCTATAAAACTTTGCCAAGTTTGAAATCAATTATACTAATAAAAATAATACCAATTTCGTAGGCAAAAAAAAAATTAATACATAAATGATTGAATAACGACGAAATAAATTCAAATGAAACTGTATATTTTAAATAATTGCACGTCTATTTCAAAACTAACAAAACTAATTAATATAAAAAAATAAATGAAATAAAACAAAAGACAAAGAAAATAAAACAATATTTTGAAAACTCGTTGAAATTCAAAACAAAAGCCAAAACAACAACAACAACAACAACAACAACAGTCAAAATAAAATAAAAACCTCCAAAATAACATTTGTTTCCAATGTTTTTAATTCAAAGAAAACAAAAATAACAAAAGCAGTCAAAACAAAATAAAAACATCCAAAATGACATTTGTTTCCAATGTTTTTAATTCAGAGAAAACAAAAATAACAAAAACAGTCAAAACAAAATAAAAACATCCAAAATGACATTTGTTTCCAATTAAATGAGAGAAATAAAAATAACAACAACAATAGTCGAAACAAAATAAAAACCTCCAAAATGACATTTGTTTCCAATGTTTTTAATTGGGAGAAAAAAAAATAACAATAACAGTCAAAACAAAATAATAACATCCAAAATGACATTTGTTTCCAATTAAATGAGAGAAATAAAAATAACAACAACAGTCGAAACAAAATAAAAACCTCCAAAATGACATTTGTTTCCAATGTTTTTAATTGGGAGAAAAAAAATTACAACAACAGTCAAAACAAAATAAAAACCTCTAAAATGTTGTTGTTGTTGTTGTTGTTATAGTTAATGGCTATGAAAACCTCCAAAATGACATTTGTTTCCAGTTAAATGGAAAAAAAATAACAACAACAACAGTCAAAACAAAATAAAAACCTCGAAAATGACATTTGTTTCCAATTAAATGGGAGAAATAAAAGTCGCGGGACTTAAAGTTGGCCGCTTTATTGTCTAATAACATTTTTATCGTCGTTTGCCATTGAACGGGAATCCTTTGTACTTGTGCTCTCGCTCTTCCAACTCGATTATCCTATAATTCCGTGATAATACATAGTCGCTAACCCGTTTTGTCGTTATTAAATTTCAAAGGCCCTTTATTTAATATCGACCTACGCGGCCAAGCAACAGCATTCTCGTCGGCGTACCGAGCTGTTATTACATAAACAATCCCCCCGCACAACAAACAAATAAATAAACATCAATGCCCGGGTTAAACGAAATCAATATTCACTCTCGTAAATGCCTTTTTCACTCCGACGAAAACGTTTGCGCACGTTTGCTTTTCATGACTTTTCGTTAATTTCGTATTTCAAACGTTGAGTTCGTTTTGACCCAAGATTAATTATTCATCGAGACGAATGATTAACATTGATGAATATTATTTATTTAATTCGAAATATAATTTTATAACAATAATAAAAAAATATAATTTTGCAAAAATATCAAAACAACTATAATTTTGCAACAATATTGAATCAGATTATTTTGCAAAAATATCAAAACTATAATTTTGCAATAATATTGAACAAGATTATTTTGCAAAAATATCAAAATAAATATATTTTGGCAACAATATTAAAAAAAAGATAATTTTGCAAAAATATCAAAAGGTGTAATTTTGCAACAATAATAAAAAAGGTCATTTTGTAAAACTATCAAAACAAATATAATTTTGCAACAATATTGAACAAGATTATTTTGCAAAAATATCAAAATAAATATATTTTTGCAACAGTATTAAAAAAAGATAATTTTGCAAAAATATCAAAACAACTATTATTTTGCAACAATATTGAAATAATACAATTTTGCAATAATATTAAAAAATACAAGTTTTCAATGAATTCCAAAACATAATTTTGCAACAATATCAAATGGATATAATTTTGTAACAACAATAATAATAAAGTATTATTTTGCAACAAAATTGTATTTTTGTGTTTTCCAAATATTTAAATTGACATTTTCTGATGTTAGCATCAAACATTAAAAGAAATTTTATATTTTAATTATAAAAACAACTAAATAAAAAATGTATATTTACTATTAATATTTTATTCGGAGAAACTAGGTATAAGTTTATTAAAAAATGAATCAATATTATTAGTTGAAATTATTTAGCAACTAAATTTATTATTATTATTATTATTATTATTATTATTATTATTATTATCATTATCATTATTATCATTATCATTATCATTATCATTATTATTATTATTAATATTATTATTATTATTATTATTATTATTATTATTATTATTATTATTATTTCTATTAATTGTTAACATTTATTGTTATTGAAATTATTCAACATTTGTTGAAACCACTCTGCAATTAAAGTTTTGCAAAAGTCACAACAAATTTTGTAACAAAAAATAAATATTTGTATTTTTTTTAATTAACTAACCTATTATTTATCACAATTTATGCAAAAAAAATGTATTTTATTCAATTTTTGTTTAATACAAGTTACAACTTTTAACTTGTATTCATGGTATCCAGAGGTTTAAAGTGGGGGTATACTACGATACTCAAGATAAATGTTAATTCACAATAATAATATTCATTCTTACGTTTCATAAAAGTGTATTTCTGTAAAATATCAAATTATTATAGAAAATAATATCATTCAAGTTCCTTTATTTTCATTATTTGAGATGACTTTTGGAATTTAGTGCTTTAAATATGGACACTTATTTGACTAAAATCGTATGGGTTTTTAACGTATACATTTTTAATTTCTACAGCAATCAAGTAATTAAATATTTTCAAATCTAAATGTATATAAATAATAAATATTTCAATTTGATAAAAAACTAATTTTTGTAACAATAGTTTTATTTTTATTTAAATGAATTGAAAAAGCTGTTGAAAAACATAACCCAAAAAGTTGCCGCTATTCCTCCTTTAAATTACGTTACAAAAACAACTATCATTTTCAGAGTTTATTTTCATTCGGTCGATTAAAAGCACGAAGAAATATTTTCATTTGTTCACAAAACACTCGTCGACCTTTTGATCCGATTGTTCGTTCGTTTCAGAGGCAACTGCTGACTCAAAAAATGAAACAAAAACGGCAAAATGGCGCGGGCGGAATGGTCCAATCGTCGGACATATCGACCACCCAGTATACGACACATTCGGCCAAATGGACAAACGTGAATAAGGAAGCTGATGGTTAGTTCGAATATTTTAAAAATTTATTTTATACCTACATATATATGTATATATAAAATATGAAATTTATAAATAGAAAGGAGATAAAAACAATTTTATTTGTGAATTCAATTTTCAGAACTTTCACAAGCAAATAAAAAACATTGAGGAGAAAATTGAAAAAACATTTTTTTTTCACCTTTGTTTTTCATTGATTACAAAAAGAATTAACCTTATAAAATTATCTTAATTTAATGAAATTTTTTTAATATTTCGATTTCTTCAAAAAGGAATTTAAAATCGATAAAAGCTTAAAAAAGTGTCTGACAAATAAAATAAATTTGAACTATAATTTTAACTAACTGAATTTTGACTAAATTTGACTGAATTTTAACTAACTGAAAAATTCGAGGTTATATTTTGAAAATTCAATATGGCGGGCCAAAACACAAAACAAGTGATACATATGTATCAATTCCTGTTCAGGGTGTTTTTTTTGAGTCACTGATTCCAAATTTTAGGTCACATTTTCAGAATTCAAAATGGCAGATCCAATATGGCGGTTAAAAAGATGAATGAATTTACGTCAAACTCTGTAGAAAATTTTTACTTGTTCGGTTCCAAATGGACCTTATGCAATTCAACAGTAATTTTTTTGACCGGATAATTATGATTAATTTCAAGGAAAATTATCATTTTATGTTTTGGTTTCATTTTAATGTTAATTTTTTATGATGAATTTTGACAATTCATCATAAAAAATAATCATAAATCATAATAAAATCAAATAACCGTTAATCACAAAGATTAATATGAATGTTTTCAATTTTTTACGTTTTCTTCCGCCATATTGGATTCACGATATTGAAACCTAACCTCAAATTTAAAATAACGAGCAAAAGAGACGAAAAGTTCGACGCAAATTTATTCGTTTGTTTATGTTTTGATCCGCCATTTTGAATTTCAAAATTCAACCTCAAATTTGTTTTAAACGACCTTCGTGTAAAATGTTTGACAAAAATTTACTAATTTGCTTATGTTTTGATCGGCCATTTTGAATTTGAAAATTTAACCTCAAATTTGTTTTAAACGACCTTCGTGTAAAATGTTTGACAAAAATTTACTAATTTGTTTACGTTTAAATTCGCCGTATTGAATTTGAAAATTTAACCTCAATTTTGAATAAGCGACCCTCGTGTAAAATGTTTGACAAAAATTTACTAATTTGTTTACGTTTTGATCCGCCATATTGAATTTTAAAATTTAACCTCAAATTTGTTTTAAACGACCTTCGTGTAAAATGTTTGACAAAAATTTACTAATTTGTTTACGTTTTAATTCGCCGTATTGAATTTGAAAATTTAACCTCAATTTTGAATAAGCGACCCTCGTGTAAAAAGTTTGACGAAAATTTAAGGTGCGTTTTCATGGTGTAGCAGCATGTATTTGGTTCCATAAATACAGCAACTACGGTTCCATCTACAACGAAATACAAGTTGTAGTTAGGGGTATTTGCTTGTATTTGCGTGTAGTTGGA
>JABFOV010004532.1:0-13736 GCA_022817685.1 Aradophagus sp. ZL-2020 | reverse complement strand
ATCAGATTCTGCATTGCATGTCTTTACGTAAATTATATTATTATTAGAAAGTTTAACTGCTATCTAATTTTTATTTTGTTTAAAACACATAAGAGCGCAAATATAATGTAGGTTTTAAAGGTGGGCATGGTAAAGTTTTCATGAAAAACCAATAGTGTTACAATTTTTTTACAAAAAAAAAAATTAGATTTATTTATAAAATAAATAATAAATAAAAAAAAAAAAAAAAAAAAAAAAAAAAAAAAAAAGAAATTACTTTGCAGTGCAACTGAAACTTGACACTAGTGCACTAATCTCTACTTATAATAAGTGGCAGTTATTCTCGCTTGTAAACATGATGATCTAACTTTTAATGACGTGTGATGTGAACGAACTTTGTAAATCGCCGGGAACAATCGACTATAATCGATATCGATTTAAAATCTCATGTTACTGATTAAACAAACCGCATTGACGCTGGTCATTTGAACTTTATTCAAATAACTTTTATATCTCAGATCATTAATAACTTAAACACGTGACTTTAAATATTGAGCTAAAAATAAATTCAATCACTCAAAATCTCTTTTAAATTTGTTTACAAAATGTCAACACTGTTTCTTAATTTTAATCTAATAAATAACTTAAATAATTATTAATAAATAAATTAAAAGCAATGTTTTACATTTGGAAATTACAAAACATGAGAAAAATAATATTTAAAAAAAAGCATTTAAAGTCGCTTCAAAACAAATAGATGTCTGCCTTGTGAATTGCAATTCTGTCGATTGACTTTGGCTTTGAGCAATTAATGCATGATGGCGAATTCAGCAAACCGATAAAGTAGCGTGGTAAGACAACGAAACACTGTCACCAATGCGTAACGCGTGGAACATTCCTGCACAGAGGTCGAATACCATTTAGCGACCTAGACTTGATTGCAAAATGGCCAGGTGTGCGATCGATCGCACTGATTGCATATGCAGAATAATGGTAACTTATCGTGAGTTAAGTTAGTTATTTCTAATACTTTATCACTATTCATTTCAATTTAAGACAATTTTATATAAATATTATCTTCAAATTCTTTGCCATTTGTTAACTAAAAGATTTTGAAATTGTTATAGTAAAATTATTGTAAATTATAAGTACGCGTTACAAAATAGTGTGTTAATTTTGTATGTTTCTTAAAATTACAAAAAATTCATTTTTTTTGGACGATAAATTTGAGGTATTTTCTCTTGGAAATTTTAAAGCTTCATTACTTCGAACATTCTCGAGGGAAAGTTGTTTAGTCTTTCTATCCATGTAACGAAGAAAACAAGGTAACGAAACAAACTTTTAGCGAACTAAGAACAAAAGTCATATGTTAATTAATTAACGTCACGTCGATACATAATTAAATTTGTGTTACGTTGTTCTTATAAAAGCCGTCACGTTAATTAATATTTTATACGTAATTTTATACCTTCTAATTTGTTTTTCGATTATTCAAGGTATTTGAGTTATTCACGTAAAACAAACATGATTTTTTTTAAGTTTGAAATGCAATTAATTAGAAAATATTTATTTACATATTTACAAAATCTTTTAAGATTCAAATATGTTATATTGAACGTGCTAGCATGGTAATTACTTGCGAATATATATATTTTAAAACGTACAGATGTTCTTTTTTTTATTTTTATTTATATTAATATTTATAAATTGAGAAAAAATTACAATTGAAATAATTTAAATACAAGAACGTACGAAATAAAACTAGGAAGGCAATGCTGATTAATATATTTTGATAATCCACGTGGTTTGCTCTGCAACCCGTTAGGGTAATCAATGAAAATCGCTAGGATTATGTTGTAAACCCAAATAGTATATCTAGTACAACACCACAACGAACCTGATAATACGTCATTGGATCTCTATGGCACATTACCGTTTTACAGCCGATTATGATTTTACATGATGTAAGTTGCGACCTGCAACTGATGAATCTTGACTTCCGTTAAGTAGAACATTTACCGATAATATAATTTACATACATTTTTATTCACTCATTATTAAATTGCAACGAAGCTAAAAATGTTTATTTTTTTCATATTTTTTTACTTAACTCCGTTTTACTTTGATATTCCATAAATAAATACATTCATTATTGCTAAATGAATCATTTCACATAGTAAGCAAATTATTATTTTAAACCTAAAATTCAAAAAATTGATACCGAATCCATCTAATGTTACAGTTTTCATAATATATATATATATATATTTGCGAATTCGTTCTTGGTATTGACATTTTTCAGTGCAGAATAATATAATAATAATAAAGAAAACAGTGAGACACATAATTAAATCCAATTTCGTTCCTTCTTCCGTGTGTTAAATATATTTTTAGACAAAATCGATATTAAACGTGAAAAAAATGATGAACTCATTTATCCAAATACATCTTCCAATAACATTGAATTTCACGAAACCTTAAAGTAAACCGAAGTTATCTGATCGTTTTATAATTTAATTTTGAGAATGTTGTGTCGAAACACGATTTCAGATAAAATCTTCCCATCATGTCGAACCACCTTTTCCAAATTATAAACTACACATAGCAACGGTGGTGTATTCGTACACCGTTCGCTCAACTCACGAGAGGATCTTTCCACCTAACTACAATTATCGTTCACTCACGAAAAAGATGCATTGAGTGTAGAAAAATTTTCTTGGTTCAAGACAAAATGTATCTTAATATTTTGCCAAGAATAAAAGTTCTTAAACCAAGAAAAATTTCTTGATCCAAGACACTAAGTTATTAAGCCAAGAAAAAATGTCTCATCAGGCTTAAATAATCGCAAAACTTGATGATTCTTAAACGAAGTTAAACATGTTTTTGAGTGTTTTATGTTCTATTTGTTTCAAAATAATCATTAGTACGTTTCATATGAAAGAGAATCACTAGTTTGCAGCGTTTCTTAAAAGCAAATTATCATTTCGAAAAATTCTCCAAAGCACTCAGCGATTTCACGACGACGATATTCGAGTGTCAAAAGAGGCGGATTAACTGTTAATAAAGAGTTAAAGGTGTCGAATGCCGAGCCGATAAATAAACGACGAATTTCCCGGCGCAAAATGCATCGACGAAGATGATGCAATAATAATGATCTCGTTACTCCGAAGAAGCGACTTGGTCGCGGGGTAACCCAGTTCAACGGAGACAGCCAATCGCCGACAAAGCCGGCCGGAACTCAATTACCGTGGAAATATCGAGCAGCGGCTTCTTCGGCTCGCCGGCATCGATGGCCGCCTTTCTTACCAACCGTCAACCTGTCGGAATCGACGCCCAACGACCGCCCCGACCCGGGGTGCCCTGCGACCCCGACTCTCGCCCGTAAAACCAGCGTCCGTTCGGGAAATCTCGTCGACAAAAAGGCAAGCCCAATGACAAACGCCACTCCGGACAGCTAATTCTTGTAATTGCACGTGTCCTTTCGTTCAACGATCCTCGTCTTGGAAATTGAATTAAAATTTTCCTCCCGCCCGGAAGGCAATGCATTTCCCCGGCCGAGGCAACGTCACTTATTACCGGCCAATTATCCGTCCACGCTCGTTTCATTTCTTCTTTTACGCTTTTCAAAATTAGTATCCTCTTCGTTTTGAAATTTCGTTTTCGGAAATTAGGTTTCTTCATAGATAATATCATTACCCTGGAAGAATAACCCTCGTTTTTAAATTCACAATAAAAATCCCCATGCCTGTTTTCATTGTTAATTCAAAAACGAAAATTGATTGTAACTGATTTAAGAATGGGTATTCTTCTTAGCAAATACACCAAAAACAAGATAACATTCACTTGACTCAACTCCCAAAAATCCTTTCATACGTTTAATTTAATAATCCACCAATATCAATTAACTTATGAACTCGTATGCCAAGTCCGCGAATATTCATCCCCGCGACTCCATTAGCGAGAGATACGTTCGATGAAAGTAGGAATGTAAATGCAGCGAGGTGCGACCACGGCTTGTCGGTGATTTGCGCGCGACGTTGAAATCGGTGCAGTCGCAGGTTCGATTTTTGATTTCCTGTTGGATAACCGGCGTGCCAATAATACATCTCCTGACGAGACAGAGACGGCCGTAGGAGCACGGCGAGGCCGGCGCGGCAGAGCGAGCAGGAGGAAAAGAGAGTAGGCGGCGGTGTGTATTGATCGGCCAGGCGTCAGAACGACGCCACGAATTTCTGCATCGCGCGCGCGAGCGAGCTCCCTCGTTACTTTCTGATGGCCGTCGTGCGCTCGTGTGCTCGACATCTGACACCTTTTTGTCCGCCCCCCCCCCATCCCCCCGACCCCCCCCCACCCCACCTCGGTGGGTCCCTATGGTCCCCGACGTGGGGGGAACCCCCCTCGCCCGGACACCGGGCCCGACCCAACCGCCGAACCGACGCCCCGGGCCCCGGTTACACGACTTCCAACACTACGCTCCCGATCGGCCATTTTAATAAACTTAATTGCGCTGTTCTGCAATCCGATCGCGATTCGCTGCGCACTTGTAACTGCCGTCGCGTTGATTTTAAGAGCGAATCAAACGTATCTAACTTTGCTATGTCTTTAATCAAACAAAGTTTTGCAATTGATTTTCAAGACTTTTCATTTGATTGATTTCGTTTACGTAGGAGAAATTGTAATTTGGTAACGTGATACTATACGGTATTCAGGCAGCCTGACCAGGACCATGTCATGTGAAGGAAGTTTCAAACGTTTGTTCATCAACGAATTCGAACTTGAAAAAAAATGGAAAATAAATTTGTACTTTGTACATTTTTTTCTGCGAATATTCGTTGATCAAAAAAGTTTCAAACTTCCTTCACATACCATATCAGGGCCTGATAGGGTATCGGCCCATTTTACAGACCCGTATTATATGACTTTGATGTACCAAATACAGAACCATTGCACTTTTTGTGTAAGAATGAATGCCATATAAGGGCCTGACATGAGCCCAATAAAATACGTAATAAGGCGTTGGTGATGATAACTCGTTTTGGATCATATAATAATTATTTAATGAATCACTAAGCAAATTTTTCGTGTCGATAGGACGGAGCAATCGAACAATTTATCTTCGCTCCTTCCTATTCACGAACAACAACGATTTTGTTAAAAATGATGTCAAATTCACCGAATGCGAATATAACGGCGATTCACACGCGAGGATAAAAGCATACATTTTCGACGTAACATTTATAAAAAGGCGAATCGAAAAGTGGCTTCTTCGAATGAAAATTTCGAGCTGAAACATTGGACCCGCTCCAAGGCGGTCTTTTCTCCTCCGGCCGTTTCCATCGAGTGCTTTCAACGGGGTGAAATTAGTTTTGCCCGGAATGGAGAAAAGAAAGCTGCGACATGAAAATCGATATAACTCGTCTCGAAGCGATTTAAAGCATTTTTTCCTCGCGTGGCTTATGTTCCGTTCCCTTTCATTTTTTTCTTCCCCGATCATTTGGTTGTGATATTAAAGCGAAAAAGAGGGAAAAATTGAAATGCGAACAAAAGATAAGGGTTTTCGAGTAATTCAATTTATCCGCAAATCCGCGACGGGAGGGCATTAACGGCGAACGCGCGGCGGTTTATCAATTTTTATCGGGGTGTTAGCGCCGGTGATGAAGACAGAAAGATTGACCCCGGCCACTGGTCATTTAACTCTCGGACCCGGCTCTCTTTTATTCGCGTCTGCTCTGCATTTCGATTCAATTTATGCAAATTGTGTTTCTCGGCGCGTCACTCTTGACGGCTGCGTCACCGCGACTACAATACACCGATGACAATAAAACCCGCGGTCTAATTTGAATCTGAATATTTCATCCGAAATATCGGGTATTAACTGCGAAAAATTCACGTCAATCCCCGTAAATGCTGTTAGTTTGCAAACCATCGGGAAGGCAGCTTTTTTTAACATTCACTCTGACACAATTCGTTGGAGCGACGCAAATTTTGTGGAATCGGTAATGAAATAAAAGTTATTAAAGTTATTTCATTAACGTCATATCTAAATCATTCTTTCATTCGTTTCAAAACACAAAATTCTATGTGCAAGAAGTTTGCAACGTTTATTTGCCACGAATTTTCAATAAAATATCATTTCGTCCATCGACAATCAAAATCAGAACTTCAATTTATATCAGCGCGATAAAAAATGAAGTAATCAATTTTTCGGTTTACTTTTTTCGTTTGGAAGTAAATGTTTTGCGATCAAAAATTTATGGAATTTGGAATTCGTTGCAAATAAACGTCGCAAACTTCCTGCACATACATTCTTTAGTTTACCCCTTCGGGGCAACCATTGTTCACAAACTTATTCCACTAATTAACATAAAGGATCGAAGTATCCTTAAATTATCCAACCAACGAACAGTCCCAGATTTTACACCTCGAAAGAAACAACAACGAAAATGAACCTAGATCGAATTACGGACGACAACAGCCTCGTAAACCTATTAAGGAAATTTGTCGCTTTCATTAAACCTGACAAAATTGTATTACTCAATCATAAAGTGGCACGCGTAGATTAAATGTCTTTTACAGGCCAACACTTGACGGTAATTTCACAGCGCCTTCCGCCCGACGTATTACATATTTCTTTCGGGCGTTACAGCGGACTTTATTATAATTTTACGGCGCGCCTCTCCCGGGCCGCGCTGTAAAAAGCATTTCTCATTGTAATTTGACACTCTCGACCGAATTTATCGCGAGTCTTCGTGCGATACTTGTTACCGGGTAATCGGAGTAGTTTGAAAGTGCTCTCCTTCCGGCGCGTATGGTAAAAATTAAAACGGTTAATATTTGTCAGGCGAGATTAAATTAGAGCGCCGGCTTTGCGCGGGACCATTTTTTCGTTGGGAGTCTCGTTGCGGCGAATAAACACTCGCCGTTACGATTGCTGTTATTCTTTCGTAATTGCATTGCGCGCAAATTCTTACGGCCGCGCATAACCGCAGACAGAGGAAGCCCGTTACACGAGCCTTGTTTATGTCACTTTGAGTGTCTGACTACTAGATGGGGTAATACGGAAACGGGGGACCGCGCACGCATTGTGATATTTATAGCCGGCTTTTTTCTTCGCAAATATGCGATACCTGCCGACGAACGGAAAGAAAAGGCAATTTTTCCTCTCAGCTTCTTTTGTAAAGTATAATTGAAATATAAAATAAATCAGTTTGATTGCGTCGAGTTGATTGCGTCGAGTTATAACTTCCGGAGTAAACGAAATTAAGTCTGAATTCAATCGGAGTGAAAATTGGTCAGTTGCAGATCCAAACGGGACCAAAATCTTACGTGTAGATTATTGTATTACATGCAATTTTTTTAACATATTTGCACATATGTAACATTGAATAATACATAATCCACGGAAAGAAAGCTTCAACAATAATTCAATTTCGCCAATAAAATAGTAAGTTGTCGATACGTTGACAAGAATATAAATATACGAGTTTACAAAAGGAAATATGTAAACTTGTATATCGTTAATATTGTATTACGGAAAAAGAAATTAAGGAAAGAAAAGACGCGCAGATGAAACGAATTCTCGTGCTGGCAAAGTGCTACGAGAAAGTAATCTAGTTTTGACTTGAGCTAAAATTATGTTTACTCTAATTAGCGTGAGCGTGTTATTCGAGTGAAAAAGAGTTGTTCCCGCGTAGGAATGGAGCCGGCTGTTTTTGCACCGACCTTTGTCGGAAATAACAAAACGACAGAAGGAAATTTTAATATCGAAAAAGGGTCCCCGATGTTTTAATGGCGTTTCCGCTGAAATTGAGTAATGAAGTAACGAGACCGTGAAATTGAAATAGAAGGTCGTTTCAAAAAGAGCGGTTCGGCTATTCGGTGAAATCGCCCGTGATTGAACAAGAATTTCTTTTGCTCCATCATTTTTGTCATTAATATAATTTTAATTGTTAATTACTTTTCGCATTTCGCTTTAAACACTTCGTTAAACGATAGTAAAGTAAACTATTAACTGGCAATTCAACTCAGTAATTTTTTTTTGCTTTCGAGACAATTGCAAAATTAAATAGCAAAATTCCGATTCACTAGAAGCAAATTTTTCATTATCCACTTTTTTCCCATTGATTATTAGTAATTTCATCGCCACCTCACTCAGCGCTATCACGAAAAAGTCTTGCTTTGCAAACAAACATCAACTTCATCAATCTTGCATTCCGCCTCAACTCGCAACTACTTGCTAGCCAAGTTTCAGTTCGGGTGAAAGCATCGCGTAAGTTATAATAAAGCCAAACGAAAGCTGGGCCTTCGTTACTGAGCTTCTCTGTTTGAGCAGAGCCTCTTAATTGTCTTAATTAACGTGACAGAAAATAAACGAACGTGCGGCGCCGAGCGCGCACTTTCGGTACACTTTCTAATTTGTAGCGTTTTACTCGGCCTCGGCGGCTAATCCGGCCGGTAACGCGACCGAGTGCGGCTGATTAAACGGCCATAGAGCTGCGAAGGAGTTGCCAATCGACGCGGAGATAGCGCTCGATCGAGGTGGGAATACCACACCTCACGCGTGGCCACGTGGCAAAAAAATACTCGACAATTTAAAACACATACTCAATGAAATGCCGAGCTTTAACGACAACAAAAATATCTAGCTAACAATAAAAACTTGTGCATTTTCAAATTTCCGATGGTTAGGAAGAAAACTCCCATTTTAAATCAGCAATACTTCTAATAGAAATTATAGCACGACTAAGATATCGATGCCCCAGACGAAGATTAGGTTATCTCAAATTTTGGTCGAAGACTATGCCATCTCAAAACTTCCTATTTAAAAATACATGTAATATTTTGAGATGGAATAGTCTTCGACCAAAATTTGAGATAGCCTAGTCTTTGTCTGGGGTGTCGATATCGTCCTGATTTGAAAATTAGTACGCACAGTGGATTCTCATCAGGTATCAGAATGGTAAACCATATACTATGCCAGAATCATTGCAATACCATGAGAATAGACCGGATCAGGCAGCCATATTTAATTTCTTCTTCTTCCATCTACTTCTCGTTCATCTTTAATTAGGAAATAGGGGTTTATTGCGAATTTGAAAATGGAGCCAAGTCAAAATATCGGCGGAAGTTACAGTTAATAATACTTTGACTTCGTACAAGTGGGCAAACAATTGTTTGCAGTGACGGGCTGCTTCTTTTGTTTCGCAACCTCGAGGTTGCGGAACTCGCACCTGAGAGTTTCTAGCTCGGCGTGTAACCACTAACCCACATACTTGGCGTGCGAGGGTCATTACACGCCGCGAAAGCGCGGCCCAAACTTAACCCCCTCTTCCCCCTTTGACTCTCTTCTTGCACCCCTATGTTCTTGCACCTGTTTCGTCTTGCTTTCTCATTTTCCGCTTCGCACTTAAGGCCGTCCTTCCGCGGATGTAATTAAACGCGAACTACGTAGGCTAACTTTTAAACGAATCGCGTTTGATCCAAAACGCAATTATTTACGACAAGTTGCCTCTCAAACGCGAGGGTTGTGATTTTGACTCCTTCCCTCTCTTTTCGTTTAAATTTCTATATTTCCTTTTAACAAAATCGCTCGAGCGTTTTGCGAGTTCGTTCCCTAATTGACGGAGTTTGTTTTACCATTTTTCTCGGCGCGACGATATCTAAGGAATCATCAACTTTGTAATAAGAAACTCGCTTGGTGTTTAATTGACGGTAAATATTAATTGCTCGGACGAAATGAATTAAGCGAGTAAAATTAACTTGTTTGTAAATGGATACTTTGACTGTACCACTTGGTTTATAACATTCCTTTCTTACGACAAAAAGTACCGTCTTTGGAATCCGTTTAGCGGGCAGAAACGACCACTTTTCACTCTCGGGAAATTACCATTCGAGAATTGTGATCAAATAATTTGAATATTCCCAGGTAAATTACGTCGAATTAAGGCAAACCTCTTCAAAACAATCGCCCCGAGTACGAAAGACCAAAGTTTTCGTCTCGAAGAAAATTACGACGTCGCCCGCAACGGCATCATTATTAGATTATTACAAACTCGAGCCATTTTTACTCGAAACATTCGCAACGCGTGCCACGTGCCCTCGTCGAGCAATCTACCTCCGGCGCCATCGTGCATTAACTTTATGAAGCCACAAATTATCATTTACCGTCATATTGTTCTCAAATTTTTGGTCTCATCTTTCATTCAGGTGGCGCTCCTTAATCACCCCACCGAACACCCACCGCCACGCGGATGCGCTCTCGTTACATCCCCCCCACTCCTCGTCCGGCTTCATTTCCCAAACGCGTCGTTCGCACGAGCCAATTTTTGTTTCCATTTCAATTCCCGGCTCTTTTTTAAAAACCGTGATTTGTTCCCTCTTCCCTTCGCTTTTTTTCTTTCTCTTTTTTTTTCATTTTCTTTCACAGCGATACAATTGCGTTCTTACTGTTTTAATCCGAAATCAAATAACACGGCTTGAAAAGCGCAAAAAACGTATGCACCAGTAAACGTTCGCCGGCCGATGTGTGCAAGAGGAAAAGCAGTTAACAGTATTTCACGCTATCTTTGCGCCTTTTCATCCCTGCAAATTGTTCGCCGTCACATTCGTACGTTAAGTCTACCCGCTGTTCCTTCATTCGCGCCAAATATTAACGCTTATCGCTCTTTGTCCACTCTGTCGCTATTTCTCGCCGGAAAACCTATCGAGCCGAACAACGACTCGAGTTTGACTCGAATTTTGACGCGAATCACCATTCGAGAATTCTTGCAAGCTTTGAACCTTTTTTCGGCTACTTTTCTTTCAAAATAACTATTATTTTTGTCGAGTGTGGAAGAAAAAGATATTTTCGAACAAATGTTGGTTTTAGAAAATAAAAAAACCATTTAAAAACATATTTTTTAAAGTTCGTTATTTGTTTAATTTTATAATTAAAGATGATGACTTTAATTATTTAATTAAAGATGAGGTAATTTTTTGCATAACCTTTTTAGTGATCTGGCAAAACACAATCTGCTCAGAATGTTTACTGAATTTTAAATGAAAATTATTTTCTGTTAATACGGATCATGTTGAGATAAATTGGCCCTCTTGCGTTGCCGGGATTAAAACATATCCGGAATAAACTGTAATTAAATTTAAATTTTTGAAAATAAATGCGTGTGTCTATATATAAAAGTAGATTAACTTAATCTCGGAGAGTTGTCCGTTGGCAACGTTAGTTGGTTAATCCTTTAATTACGCAGACATAGTTCGAGACATTGTGCTAACTATTACGTAACAGAGTACTTAATCTCTCGATGCGATGCACTCACGGCGAAAAAGTTTCACGGACTAACAGTGATTATTAGCAAAAAATTTGCCTCGTCGTTTATTCTTCGTAATGCGGTGAAACGAAATAAGCTTAAAAAACAAATTGTTACTCGTCTTTCTTTTTTTAATATGTGAATAATAAAGGCACACAAGTTTGTCTCGTCTTCTTATCATATTCATTTCATATTTTGTTGATTATAATGTACCTAAATAATGAAGCGTTTCAAACAACCAAAAAGGTCTTATAATGTCTTTATATTGAATTTAAATAAACTTCCCAACAGTATCAAACGAAATTGCAAACTGATGCTTTTTGACAGCTGAATGCGTATGAAAAGTACAGTGCAGAAAAAGTGGTTATTAAAAAGTGATGTTCATGTATTAACCAATGATGTTATTTTATATTTACCATTTTACTATGTATATTTTTCGGATTCGCAAACTTTTTTTACAGTTTAACACTGTAAGATATGTTTCATGAAAATCCCTTTTTTTTCAAAACCAGATCTTCGATAAATGATGCAAGTAATTCGTTTATTATAATGTATATGTTTTGTCGATTTGCAGATATTGCGAGAAAGCGGATAATGAGAGTATAGACATGGGCGGCGTACCACACGTGGAAGGTGTTTTGAACACCGAGCTCTACGCAATCCCGGTGAAACGTCGACAGCCAAAAGAACAAAAGTCTGCGCCAAACGTACAAAAGAGTAATAGTTCGGAAAAGCAACTCACGGGCGTCGAGGTTGACAACATCGATTCCGAAGACAAGGACGAAAACCTGCCACCTGGTTGGGAGAAACACGAAGGTACGCAAAGGGCGCGCGTCGTCTAATCATCGGCAATTCTACTTCGTTTCATTCAACTTTAATTCATCGATTTATTTTATCGCTTTCCAAGTGGCTTTCCAATCGAACGACACAAAAAGCTCGACAGTTCTATTAACTTCACTGGATTTTATTCGCAAAATAAACGATTTTTTGTTGTGATTAAACGAAATTCGATTTTCCGACAATTTTTTTCAGTAAAATGATTGTGCAAAAATAATTGTCAAAATTTCAGTAAATTTCAACTCCAATAAAAGTGAAAAAAAAGGAAAAACGAATTGTGTTTTTGTTTAAAATAATTACGTAAGGTGCGTAATTGACATTGATTTGAAAAAAAAATTTGAGAAAGAAATCTTGAATCTAGAAATTTATATGTTGAAAAAGGTACTTGGACCCAAATGTTTTGGCTTGTCGCTGTTTTATTACATTTTACAATATTTATTCCTGATTAAATTGAATACAGACAGATAAACAAACGAATAAATAAATTTAATAAAAAATTCGCAATCATATTAACTTAAAAGTATGTACATGGTTGACGTCAACATATAAATTCTTTCAAGCAACATCATTTGAAAGTGTCCTCGTAAAACAATTTACGGTCATAAAAATGTATTCTTCCTTATCTCACATTTACTGAACGACGAATTCTCAAACATTTATGCAACTCACTTTTATAATTGCAGACAACTATGGGCCGTATTACTGGCATATTAAAAGCGGAAACATTCAAAGGGAGCCACCGGAGTTAACGATACATTCAAAGGAGGCGCGAAAAAGTTTAATGAAAAATAATGAGAGTGTAAGTACCACGCAAGCACTTTTGCTACGATGCCAAGATTTCGGCGCGTCATTAGCATTCGGCTTGGAATGTCTTGACTTTCAAACTAAATCACCGTTATATAGAAATGCAATCATTGAACTACATTCAGAGAAATAGATATTCAAAAATTATCTTTTTAAGATTCTTTGAATATTTTTTTAGACTTACGAAATGAATTTCAATTCCGAACAACTGATATTTAAATATTCATATAATTGTGTTGGTTCAAAGTAGCTTTATATGTAGCAAAATCTAAAATAATAATAAATAATTATTATATTGATCGATCAAATAGTCGATGAGAAACAATTATCAATAACTAGCATTGCTACATGTCGATGCAACAAGTCAATCGACAATTCTTAACGTTACCTTTAACGCATCATTTATTCTAGTAACTGTCTCCAATCTAGTAACAAAGGCCTGATAAATCACAATGAAAGGGGCGACACGAAACCGGCTTCACGGAATAACGTTATTACATGGCCATTAAACAAATTCTTGGCCATTATCATAACGATATTTATCGCGATCTCGCGCGGTGCCATTAAAATCTCAATTCCGCGAAGCTGTGGTCTTCGCAGCTTCATTAAAGCTCGTTCGCGTCGTCCAAGCCGATCTGGCAAAGTTGAAATCACTTTCTTGATAAACCGCGTTGACGAAAACTCAATTACTTACGCGATTATTATCATACATCGTTATTACACGAAAGCCGCGATTCACGGCACATTCACACCGCGCTGAAAATGTGATTGCAGATAATTAACAATTTCCACACTATTGGCGGTATCGTCAAC
>JABFOV010004531.1:0-13739 GCA_022817685.1 Aradophagus sp. ZL-2020 | reverse complement strand
TGACACATGTACCAAATATTTTGGAATGGTTTTTTTGACATAACATGAGTAAGTAATTTGATGTATGAATGCAAATATTGATTTTGCTTCAATTATTTAATTTAATGTATTTGTATAACGTACATAACATTTAAGAAATTAATAGTAATGGTTAATTATGTTAGGAGAATGTTTGGATCATTTTCCTTTTTCAGTATATGTTTTAAATATTTTCACCTTTTTACTGATTATTTAATTTTTTGTTAAGTAATTCAATTTAACAAACTTTAAAATTATGGACTGTTTTATCGACTGTGGGATAATGATTAAAAATGACAATGCAATTCATATTATAAATTTTTTCACAATGATTTTTTAATTGATTTCTCAATCAAGAAATGCCATTAAAAACAATTATTTATATTAATTATTGTAAATTGTACTATTGTAAATTGTTATTATTAATTAAAAACTTTTTGCAATTGATTTGTATTGCATATATGTTTTTAAATCAAGTATATTTTACTTAATCATCCATAGTATTTTTTTTAATACATAAGGCTGAAAAGTTGTTTATAATTAAAGTTAACACGAAAAACAATTTAAAGTTATTAATTGTATAAAAAGTTTTTTAAATAGTTACAATAAAATTTATTTATAATCTATACTGCATTATATTGAAAAGAAATGTTTAAACACAAGATTGTTCATAATAACGTGTAATTGATACTTACATTAAAAGGATAGAATTAAGTAATAATGTAACAATAGTTACACGACTTCTTCAAGGATTATAAATTGAAAGTTCATCGTAAAACAAGTTGTTTAACTAGATTGTATGATCAACTATATCTATATAATATAAGAACGTCAGGTGTATACTTATAATTTTCAATTGCATCTTATTAAGTCAGTTATAGTAATATAAATTTACTTTATATTTGCCAAAATCGCTTTTCATATCTCATTATTATTGAGCAATCCTGCTGTCTTGAAACAATACTTTTAAAAAAATGGAAGAACTTTTCTTTAATTAATACATTAGAGATTAGAACATTATTTTTAGTAATTTTATTGACTTAAGAGGATATGAACGTCCGCTGACATGAAGTTGATGTCTTTTTGAAGAAAAAATTATTTACACATAATTTTGATAAAAGAAAATAAATTTTGCAGTAATTTTTTAAATATAATTTTGTAAAATAAAGTTGTTTCAATTGTTGTCTAAATCGTTCAGTTATATTCATGCAAGTGCCTTTACGTATACGTGTCGCACCTGTCAGGCGCCTGTTAGGCGCCACGCGTCCACTTTCAACACAGGTTGAAAATTCTTTAACCTTTAAGTTAAAGTCACTCATTATTTAATAATGAATCAAACTTCTGAAACGTTATTGAAAAAAATAGTAAAACAATTCTATACTATCTCATTTACTGAATTGAAATGTATAATTCACGTGATGACATCGTTATCAATTTGACGTGGTAATCATAAACAATAGTACCGATAAATTTAGTCTGAGAGCTATATTAAACATTCTTTTACCAGGAACTTGAACATCTGTCTCTAATATTTTAATTATTTATATCTAAAATGCGTCATATTTATGTCAATGCCTGAAAACGATATTAATTTTATATAATTAAACTCATGAACGTATCTGTGCGATAGTTACTTCACAATATTTTAGATTTTACTATATATAAATAATTTTGGTCATTGACTAATCAAAAGCAATCTTATTTTGTAGGTCCGATCGCAATGACGTTACAATAGTAGCCTTCAATTTGATTATTCAAATGGTTATAAAATATGTATAAGTTTTTTTAACTTCTATTTTTAATAACAAATCGTTATAAAACGTTATATAAATTAGAAAAAAAGATGTAATTTTCTACACGTCAGTACTTATATATATGTACATCAATGCTTTACATATAATGATGCAGTTTGTACTGCAATGCGAATTTTCACCTAAAGCTAAGTCAAGGACCATAAAATTAGTTTCTAGTTACGAAATTGCTCTGAAATGACGAACCGAATTTGTTTTTGATATATACTAAAAAACTATTAGATTTATCCATCACCATTTCGAAGGTGATATGTATAAACACAAAGTAATATGGATGAATCATGCGACGTGGATTTTTATAACCATACAGGTTCCATTTTTAATTAGAAATACATTTCCCTTATCACAATGAAACACCTAATAAAACCTCAACTTCTACATGCAACTGATTCTGTCCTTTATTATATAATTGTAAATTTGCTTTTGTGGATGTAATCATCTTTTGAAACCCTGTTACTCATTCGAAAGAATCATGAATATTTCATAAGAGACGATAAAAGTATTTTATCGTCCCTCTTCCAAACTAATTTAAACTCAATACCAAACGTTGAACATCATTTTTGTCTTCTCCAAACTCATTACCTTCCTTTCTAAAACCTCACCAAAAAAGTCATCGTTTCCATCAAACCAGTACCTCAGCTCAAATTGCAAGCACTTAAATGAGGAATCAATTTCCCAACAACGTCTTTAAGCGCGCATTTGTCCAGTAACTATCATGCATACATGAAACGCTTCTTCTGCGGCAGTGCGCAAGCCCGTAACCATAACAACAAACTTCTTTTACGACAAATGCATAGCTCTAGCAAACGCTGCCGAGCTCTAAAGGTAAATGCACCTAGTCGCAACGCACGAAATAGCAGTAGAGCCGCCGTTTAGCCGCGCGTCAGCTGGCTCGTCCCGGAATCGCGAAAACCCGTGGCGCCGGTGAACCAAAGTTCCGCGCTACCAGCGATCAGTCGCGAGCGCGTAAGTCGCGTTTCAAGGGGGCGCAACAAGTTCAAGGCTATCCCTATGTGGACGTTGCTGTTACTCAACAAATTGCTGAAGGAGTTATTGAAAAAATTGTACGCAAATCGAGAGCCGATTAATGCTCGGACTCAACGTTGGGCACCACCAGCGAAAATCAAGTTCCACGGCCAGTAACATGGTCCAGTGTTGAGATAGGGGTTTCATCGAATTGAGGAAGAAGAAGAAGAAACGGAGGAAGCCGTTCAGGTGGAAAGAGGAAAGGGAAATAGAACGTGCGACAAGTGTTATAACATTCGACAAGTGTGCCACGTGCTGGGAACAGTAACAAAGATCGATCGAGTCGGACGCAAAGTATTGTGTGATTGTTTTCTCTTCAGCATTCGACTAGTTGATCATTGTCCAGAAGAAGTAGCGAGTCTCGATGTAGAGGCCGAGCGGCGCCGTGTCCTTTCGCGCATTTTGGTTTTTCGTTCGTGCAGTGTAGATAACGACTGTTCACCAACATGTGAGTAAATGGCCTCGGACAAGCTACATCGTCGTCCGAAAGACCTACTATGGGCATCTGCCTGGACACTGGTTAGTCTGAATTTATATTACCCTGATGAAAGTAAACAGTGATGATAAAAGTTAGGATAGTTAGATGGTTATAGTTTTCATGATGAAATGTAAATGTTTAAAGAGTTTTGGAGTGTTTAAGTAGTCTTACGACGTACTTCATAGATTTATAACACTTCCAACGTCGTTAAAACGTTTTGAAAATAGATTGTAGTAGATAAAATAGAATAGGTGGTAAAAGAGCTGTTTCTAAGGTAGTTGATTGGATCGAACAGTTTTATGACAGTTGTCATTTTGATGATAGGTATTGGAATTTTGAAGTAATCCATTTTGAAAAGATTATTATTGGACGATAACTAAGATACAAAAAATTACTAACAGAATATATTGTGGTTTTCATTCTGAAATTACTAATAAGTTCAATTTTCAAAATCAAATATCTGATCTGAAATGTACATTAAAATACAATAGCAAATTTCATGATATTCCACACCAAGATATTGTAATTTAAATTAAATAATAACGTATTTTTATTTAAGATTACTATAATTATTACTCTGTTAGCTATATAGAGGTTGTCAATTTCATAGTGCAATATTCTGTATGTTTAATTACTAAAAATTGTAATAAATCTGAATTATGTCAGACACAAATTTTGTTTACAGTAAACATTATACTGATTAACATAAGATTTTTTATGAGTCATCGTGTTCTGTATTATATTATGGTATCAATTAACTTATCATTGTGATTGGTATAGATTTTTTTAATTCTACCTAAAGCAAATAAATTTTACTCACATCATTCTTATGCCTTACTAAAACTTGATGATTTCTACTTACACCAGTCAGACATTTTGAAGATTGTACTAAATTGATCCTGAACATCTTTACCATGCCAGAAGTGCATTATAATTTTCTGGTTAAAATAGCTGAAAACAAATAAGCAGTATTTTTTTAATTTTACTTCAAATAATATCATGTTATAATTTGTTTCATGAATTTATAGAACTGAAATATTGTTTATCGAAACAGCTACTTATTTAAATCTTTAATCATATCTATTAATCGAGTTTATAAACAAACATGGAAAAAGGAAACGAAATTTTGTAACAATACGTTACTTCTGCTTCCCAAACTAAATATAGGAATATATAATGGAAATGTTCGTAACACAATTGATCAGTGAATTCAATCAATAATTTGCAATTTACCTTGTTCCAATGGAACAATATGTAGATCTTTAACTTTCTATACGAACGTTTCATAATTTAACAAATTATGTTTTTAATTTTTACAGTATTTTCATCGACATTAAATTCATACGATAATTTTGTTCAGATATGAATACTAAGCATAACAAACATTTTTATTTTCTAAGAAAAATGTATTGCTTATTTTAATTGTTATAACAAATAATTCAACAAATAAGAATTTCTCAAGAGTTTATAAGTGGTTTTATATCAATTATCCAATGTAAAAAAAAGTTAAACGTATTAAAAAATTGTTTAACAGTATCCAAAAATATTAAAAAATATCAAAAGGAAAAAAAATTAATATAAATAATATTAAGAAGTAAAATCAAATCACAAATATAAAAGTTAAATTATAGTTGTTCAAAGTTTGCCGCTAACGATATTGAACATTTTCAGTCTATCGTCTGCTTTTTTCAATGTCTTTTTTATTATTCTCATAAAAATGCTAATAATAATATTGATGTAAAAACCAGATCGTAAATTGTAATCTGCGGTACATTTTCTGTAAATCTAAGATGGTGCTTAATATGTATTGTTAACAATAGCGGAAGGATCGAACTAATGGTTCTTCGATTTCGTAACATAACATGGTCAATTGCGAAGGTAAAGGTCATGGCATAAATGAGCAAGTGCACATTATGCACACATCCTCTTCGCGACATACTTAGGTTTTAGCTTGATGCATAAAAATGACGTAAATAACAATCGATACTCCATGCCTCTCGAATTCGAAAACAAGTTTTCTCTTGTATAATTTTACTTTTTGATATGCATTTCAAATATTTTTTAGATGATTTTACACTGAATAAAGGCACTGCCTGTTGCGATAGCTTGGTACTAGAATTTAGTCTATTCACATTTTTAATTCATAAGAGCATTAGCAATTGACAAATTCGTTACTCTACGTCAACTTTGTTTGACGTAAGACTGATTTGAATACAAAAACAAATCTTCTGATATAATGAATTTATAATATATTTACTAATTATTTTCCATTGCAAACAGGAGAAATGAATAAATAGCAGAATTGATTGCAACTATTAGAAACAAAACATTTTGCTTGATACATTTAAAAAAGAAATGGTTCATTCTATACTTGAATGAAAAATAAATTAACTAAATCCAGTAGAAAACATTTGACATTAAATATATTGTTGTATTTTTTAAGCAATATTGTTAAACTTTTATCTATATTTTATATACAATATATGATACGAGATATATAGTAATTACAATATGAATAATAAATTAATCACGATGAAAATTGTATAATCTCTTTTACCATGAAATATAGTACAAATAATAAATAACTCACGCTTCAAACGTGTCATCTTCCAGAAAAGAAAAATGCCAAGAAAAAGGTGTCAGAAGAGGCTGATGCTCCAAAAACAGGCAAATGGAGAGAAGAAGCTGGTCTTTTGGCAACACCTCCTGATGGAAACTTTCCAATGCAGAACGTAGGGCCTGTCAAGTTTGAGTCTCCTAACGTTCCTGTCATCTTTGTTCTAGGTACAGTTTCGTACTTCTCGTATGTATCTAAAATCAAAATTAAAATTCATCAGCCATTTATTAATGTCAATTTGCAGGTGGCCCTGGCAGTGGCAAGGTTACGCATTGTGATACTTTGTCACAAGAAAAGAAGGGTGTCGTACATATCAACATGACCGACTTACTTCAACAGTATGCCATGGGAAACGGTATGATATTCTACAAACAAATAATTAACAATGATAATTATCTTTTCCAATATTTATGTGCATTCTGATAAAAATACAGAATGCCATTTTTATCTCAGAGTTATAAAATTCAATATTTTATGAATATTCAATTGAAAATAAATTTATATAGATTTTGCTTTAATATGAGATATTATTGTTAATAGATATGCAGGATTTTAGTACCTTAAGTAGTAAGACGGTAACAGAAGTGCTTATGTTGGAAATGAAAATGTCTCCTGGCGCGAAAACGTTTCTTGTAAGCGGATATCCAAGGAACATGCGAGACGTGGTTGAATATTCAGAAAAGGTATGTATAGTGAAAACGAAATTTGTTAATGATATACAAAAAAAATAAGCGTTTCAAGTTTTAAATGACATCGTCGTCTGAACAAATAATGTTTTATTCACCAATTTCTTGCTGAATCTTCATTTTTACTTTAAGATACAAATAGTCAATGGAGTGATTCTCATAACTTGGCGACAAGAAGTCCTCGAGAGGCAAATTGATTATGGCGCTCAATTAGGTCACGTAATTCTTCAACTAGCCAGAATGGAGTTGAACAATTTTTTCAGAAATGTTATGCCTGTCGCAGAATACTTTGATCAAAGTGAATTGTTGATACAGGTAAGTTTCCAATATATTCTCTGGTTGTTCTACTTTTAATATCAAAATTTAAAATATTGATTTAATTCAAAGAATTATTTAACCATAAAATAATTAAATTTAAATTAGTTCTTAAATTTTACCCAACAGTTATTTAAGCCTCTGGTAATAAAGTTGCTTCATATTTTTCGTGAATAGGTGAATGGAGAAAGAAATCCAACAGAAGTGTATGTCGACTTTCGGGAAGCTGTATATAAAACGTTAGGTTTATCAGAAGACAGCGAGCAAAATAACAAATTAAATCCAAAATCATTAGAAACCCAGGTATGTTGTTTAAGGACAATAAAGAAATTTAAAATTGAACTTCTGTAAGAAGTGTTCCTATTTTTAAATATATTTGTCTACATTTTCTTATCAACTTTTATAACTATGCAATAATGATTTATAGAATTCATTATCTTGCACTAGAGTTATAAAACTGATTTTTATTAAATTTAAAAAGTGATGTATTCTAGGTCGACGTAGAACGATACGCGAATACAGGATCTTCTGAGAAGAAACCTGCCGAAGACACATCGTCGCCTAGCAGAGCTAACATTCCAGCAGCAAAAACAGCTGACGTATCTAAAAAAGTACTTCCAGCATTTATTTGGGTCATTGGTAAGTTCATATGGATATTTGTACTATCGATCAAATTTAATACTACTTCTGTTATTGTAATTACCATTATTATTATATATTATTAAACTCATTATATTCTCAAGTAAAAATGGTAAATGTCTAGACAAATGCAAAATATACTACTGTAGAATATATAAAAAGTGTGTACACCTGTTTAATAATTATGTAATGACATATGAGAATGAAAACCATTTTTTTACAGGTGGTCCTGGTAGTAACAAAGCAAACGTTTGTTCGGAAGCAGTACAAAAAATGTCAGGATGGACCCAAATAAACATTGGCGAGTTACTTCGAAGTATGTCATCATCAAATATAATTGTAAATGACGCACTAGTATCTGGTGAACTTGTCCCATTGGATATTGTAATGCAAGTAGTCGAGCAACAAGTTCTTTTGAATCACCATTCAGTTGGAATTGTTATTATTGGATTCCCAAGAGATCTGAATCAGGCACAGGAATTCGAAAGCAAGGTAAATGCATTTCTATTTTTTATTTTTTGTACATATGGAACGTGTGAAGATTTTTAATTGTTTTAATTTAATTGATTCAAGAAAATGTTTAGTTGGTAAAATATCAGTGTCTCATTAACGATTCAACTTATTTAATAACATCATTGTTAATTCAGTTACATTTTTCTTCTTGATATATTAAAAATTGCTTAAAATATCCTAAATTTGATTTCAGTTTGGACGTGAGCCACCCTTAATTCTACTAGACTGTTCAAAATTGCAATTAAGCAGAGGACGCTCGGACGACAGCGTTGCCTCGTTTCGAAAAAGGCTGGAAATCTTCCGTGAGGTGACGCTGCCGATGCTGAAAACGTTGGACAACGACGGCCGTTTAACGGTCATAGATGGTGACACCGGGGTGCCGAGTGTCCAGCAAGAGCTTGTGACCATTTTAACGAGAATGTGCGAACATCTGGGCCGAAAAAACGATAACAGCGAGCGCCCAAACGATGAGGCCCCCGTTAACATCAACGGGGGCCTTCGAATAGAAGATTTCAACGAGCGCCATATGCCAAACGGCGTGGCGATACCCGTATCAAAAAACGATTTAAACATTCAAAAAAGCGCAACGGCAAAGCTAGAAACTGTAGCTAAGAGTATCGAAGATATCAAGACGACAGGTATGGCGAAACAGACGTCGTTAAGCAAAAAAGCCAAAGAGCGAAAATTCACTAAGTATCCGTCACGTAGAGTTAATAATGTTAAATAGATTAGATTTTTCAAACAGGTACACGAGAAATTCAAATTAATCAATGAGGTTGATTACAAAGTTAAGAAACTGTCTAACTTTTATATCTGCTATTCGTACCAACCTTGATTCTTTTTTGTCCTAAAGCAAAATTTCTCCAATTTTAATATATTTGGGTGAGTGAAAACGTGAAAGATTAATATTTAAAGTTCTGAGAAGAAAAATTCTCATTGAACTTTATTAAAGATATTTATAAATGTAATTTCTGTTGTTATGGAGAGCTTTACTCTATTAGTACTTTGTTTACTGTTAGAGTATTCAATAGGGTACTTACTAAGGTACTCACTATATAACATGTTAAAATACTTGTAAAGTCAGACGATGAAGTTGAATACTTTAAAATGTAATTGGAGGGTAACAAATTTTGACTTAGGATGATTAATACGGTTTGTCATGTACTTAAATAAATATTAATTCACAGGTACAGAGCTCATTAATGGGTATATAACGAACACGAGGGTCCCTACTGCTCATCAAAATGGAATTGCGAACGGTGCGCCGCCCTTCATGCAAAATGGATCAGCAACTCTGTTACTGAATGGAGTCATACCTCACAACAAAGTTGCACCGCTGGATAAAACAGCAGCGAATGAGCACATCAAGAAAATGTACAACGAAATCGATTTCAATCCGGAAAACGTTCATATATAAAAAAAATACTACTTACGGATTAGACAATCATGTAAATATTGATTTGATGTGATATAATTTTTCAAAATAGAAGACCACGCATGCCTGGTATCGCAATTTCAAGTAACATGACAAAGCAGTCATTACTAATACTTTATGGCAAAGTACCAATATATGTAAATAAAAAAGAAAAAAAATTGAAATAAAGAAAAGCAACTAAAATAAAATTAAGCAAAATTTAGAATTTTATGCATTTTTTGTACTGAGAGATTCGTTCAATATTGAATATTTATATATTTGAAATTTGAAATTCATATTAATGGTGTAAATATACAAATCACATAGTCATATTTTTTTATTTATTAAATATATAATAAAGTGAATTGAATATTGTTAAAATATTAATTTTAGTCATGACAAAATTATTTCAAAATTGTGTAACAATATTTTATTACGAAGTGAATATTTTAGTTAATTTACACTAAGTGAAGCAGTATTTTAATTAACTGATGCACTTAAAAAATCGTTTTTATCAAAGTTATATTTTTCACAAAGAATTGTTTTCATTCTGTGCAACTCCTTTTATCTTTCTTTTCTTACTTTTAAAGTGATTAATTATGACTTCAAAAAGAGAACTCAATTGGTTTACATTAATAAATTATTTAAACTCAAACACGTTTACCTAATTCAAAATCTGCATATTCAAAAAATATAATTTGTTACAAAAATAGAATAATAAGAAAACTCAGTTTATGATTTTATGATAAAATAAATACAAAGTCAAGTGAGTTTTTTTTGAAACGAATACAAAAATAATGAAATACCTCATACGAAAATTGTTGATATTAGTTCATCCTAAGTTGTTTGAGAGAAAAGCACCAAAATATTAGGACAATACTAGTAATTGAACCACTGTGGTTCACTGAATTTTTCTAACAACGCTTACACGTGTATTCGTGTTTCTTTCATGAAATCTGGAAACATTGAAACACATTTTTGTCTAAATAAACAATTTACAAATCAATTTTTAATATTTGATATTCAATGTAACAATAATTTATAAAACTATACATTCAAATGAATATTAGAACTTTTTGAAACTATCAATGATGTTATAGGATAGTAAATATTTCAACAACAATATTGGTGTAACATTTTTTTAATGTCTGTATTCATAAATATAAATTATTGTAAAGTTAATTATATAATAAATATTATATTGTGCGTATATTCTATATCAATGTAACAAGCAATGTAAATAAAATAAATGATTTTAAATTCATAATCAAGTCAATTATCAGACATTAAATTGTCGTTGAAAAAAGTTCTATTTGATTACAAATTTATTCAAGGAATAATCTACGTTAAAAAATTTATATTAATTTATTACTTCTTCATTTAACAATAAAATAGGAATTTCTATTTTTAGGAAAAAATGATTGTTTTATTAATATTTAGAAAGTATGAATGATGTTATAAAATGACAAAGTGATTTGTAAAAAAATACTGTTTGTGAATAGTAATTTTTAAGTGTGCTTCAGATTTACGAAAAAGTAGTAATATTTATTACAACAAAATTAACTTTTCGCTCAATTTTGATGCCTTATTGAAAATTATACACTTAATTCGCATATATGACAATATGACACATTTATCCAGTCATGGAATGTTAAACGAAGTGGCGCATAAGTTGAGTATGTTGTGTATTAAAACAGTTCAATTATTTGCAATTTGTACAGATATATGAAGATATGTTGAACTTGAAATGTTTTTCAATCAATTAATAAACAAGAACAAAGTTCCTTATAGTAAAGTATCTATTTAATAACCAGTTGACTACACTACTTTTGATTAAGCTCAATATTTTATCGAACAAAAATGATGTAATTTCGTTTTGTTTCATCACATTTACTTTTACGGAATATTAATTTAAAATGAGATCTGTCTTATGAAACATTAATGTGTTTGAAAAAAAAAATTTAACTGTAACGTTTCTTCTGACTTCTATGTAATTATTTAATACTTAGATATATTTAATAAAAAAATTCATCAATACATTCAAATTACTTATCTATTTAGTCTGCGGGCGGACAACTTGTGTAAATAGTTTATCGATTATTGGAGTATTGATTAAAATTGTAAAATATCAGCAGAAGTTAAAATTTCGTAGAATTTAAACTTGTACAAACATTTATAGAATTTATATTGTTTTCTCATATTGATATCATAATTTTACGTTCAACTTTCTTTGAAAAACATTATTTATAAAAATGGGAAACCTCTTAAAGCACTTGTAATCCGTTTCTTGAAGAAAGTCAAATATTATGTGTATTAAAGTACAAAATTTCAATACAATATATCTTATTTCTCATCAAACAAATTCTATTATATTAACTTTAAATAACGCACACAGTTAATATTATGATTCAATCATTTCATTGCATAAAAACAAAATCTATCTATTTATAAAATAAATAGAACGTCTTTAAAATTACAATGTGTATAATTAATATAATAAGGTCGTAATTTTTAATTACTTGATTACCTTAAAGTATAAAGTTTATATGTTCCACAAATGTTATTAAACTTGTGCAACTTTGGTTAAACATTCTTAAATAAAGAACAAAGTTACTTGCAATGTTACCAAATTCCATTATAATGCAACCGTAACGAAACGGTTATTTATGCAATTACTGCTGTCTTAGAAACACCTTGTAATATATACGACAATTTGATAAAAATTTGATACAAATTTTCATGCAGAGTAATAATAAAATTGTTTTCTACGTGTGTAAACACTTTATTCTACTAATTTTATAATTAATACTATTATTAAAGATATAAATTATAAATGTGTTTAACGCAAAATAAATGTCTAGTAAAATTAATGTTGTATACAATACTACTCGTATACAAAACAATTAAATTTTTACAAAGATGTTTTAATCATGTTTAGTGTTAATGTAAATAATAAATTGATTAATCAATATTAATTCTGAATTAAATTTGTAATATGAAACCGTTTATGTAACACAAAAAATTATATTTATAAAAAGTTTAATGTAATATGTAACTGAAATATAATTTAATAAAAAATGATTATGGCAACGGTTTTTTATTTTATTGTAATGTCCTACTTTATGACAAGACAAATTTAGTTTAGTTTATTTATAATTTTTTAGTTTTTTTTTTAGTACAAGAATTTTTTTTCTATATGGTTGATGACTTAAAATCATTTCGTCTCTCAAATTTTGGAAAATTTTTGTATAAAAATGTTTTACTTGTTCAAATAAAATCAAAAATCATTTTGATTTTAACTCAAAAAGTGAAACATTTTTATGCTAAAATGGTAGGACGTATGTACTTACATGTGATTCACGTCAACTGCAAAGTTGATTCCTTGAAAACTGTGAAAATAGCTGCTCAAATGACTGCTGCAGTCATAGAAACAGTTTAAAGATTACCACTTTTGTAATCATGGAAGGATACATGGACCTGGAAATATAATAAAATTTAATATTTATGTGTATAAACTATACTTTGTTAGACTAAAAACTGCAATAAAGCATTTATTGTTGCTATAAAGCAATTTTACCATGTAACATACTACATGTGTTCATCAAATGTCAGAAAGGAATGTTATTTCACAAGAAATCAAAGTTAAATTCCAGTAAAATAAAATTTTTTTGTCAAGTGAGGCTTTAGCACTCCTTTTACTCTTATCTTGATTTTCAATATAAATCTGGTGTTATAACATACACCATTGCATGACAGAAAACATAAAATTCAACGAACTTGAACTTAATAAAACATGCCTAAAAACCTAATTTAAACAACTTAAACAACGAATGTAATTAATAATTTTCTATGTACAAATTTAATTTATTTTTTAAGAAAATTTTTTATTTATAGTGAAAACCAAAACATGTCGGTAATTAAATATTATTTTGTAGATTAACAATCGTTTAATTTAACATATACTTTTTCCAATTATATTTTTTTTAACAATAAAATAAAATTACTTTTTATAATTACTTTAGGTGTTTCAGTCTATTAAAGATGACATAAAAAATTGATTGAAATAATATAATTGTAAAACAACTATTTTTTGACGAATTAATTAGTTTTAGTAGATTGAACTGAGTCACATTATTAAGTTTATTACGTTCTGGTACCTTCGTTTAACTACTGTACATTCTAAATATTCCAAGTCATCCAATTCAATCTACCCATGCTAAGT
>JABFOV010004529.1:0-13748 GCA_022817685.1 Aradophagus sp. ZL-2020 | reverse complement strand
GTACTGCATTTACAACATTCATTTTCATTTCAAATGTATAAATTTTGTAAAAATATCGGTTCGTATAACTACTAAATTTGACTGTTTTAATGTTAAAGATTTTAAATAATTATACTGAGAAAAACATGATTTCATAAAGATTAATCAGTAATTAAATATCAATTGCATATCACATATCTCAAGATAATTACTTCTCTGTTTCAGTGTGCTTGAAAAAATATAAAATTGCATATTGTGATATGCAGACTATTTTACTTTTACTTTTATGAAATCATTTTTCCCAGAGTTGCCCAAAATTGAATAGGCCCTTACCTGCCGTTGAAATTTCATGCAAGGGCGATATTACTCTCCTTCCTGACGCTGGTTTTAATTTCGGAGCTTTTCTAATATTTTCCATTAACAATTCTCGTAACGTATATTCTTTTTTTAAAGGCGCCAATTTTCGATCCGAAGCCTATAAAAAGAAACCTAGTTGTTAAATCTTAACTCATTCTATCATCAGCCGAATTCCCTTTATAGAGTAGATAAAATGAATACTTTTCTAATTCACAAACATCACAATGAATCTAAAAAACTTTCATGTATGAACATTTTGTTAAAATATCTTTTTCTTTTTTTCCTGCTTTTCTTTTTCAATGATTAGTAAAGTAAGAAAAATGAAGAAAAAATTAAAACCTTTTTCAAACGCGGTCTACTACGGATAAATTCTAGAATAAGTGTCCGTTCATCTTTGCGTCGCTGCGTTGAAGGCTCAGGTGCTTTCTTCAAATTATATCTACGTTGTCGAATATCGTCCATTAAACTTTCATATGGTGTTAATTCAAACTCTGACACCTTTTCTGCATTCTTATCTTTCTGGCTTAAGTTCGCCTCCACTTTTTTCAGTTTAACACCTCTCCGCAATTCGGTGATAACTTGTACCCAAAACCGTGCCTACAAATAAACATTGCGTTAAGTACTTAATAATAACAACTATCAATTAATTTACAATTACTGAGAATATGAAATTGAGGACGATAAATTTGATATGAAAAATGAAGTTAAAAAATTGCTGCTGATTGTTGTATGAGAAAAACATACTTGTATTGCTCGCCAAATCCTTATATCCGTCTAAAAACGTGGAAGCATGAAGGAAAATATGTATTTTAAATATTTTTGCGATCATATAATTCATCGCCATATAAAGAGTGTTTTGATTTTTTTTATCTAATAAATTGATGTTAGCGAATCGGAATCCAGTAACATCAAACCAACATTGATGGATCGGATCTTGAATGTAGATCGTATCTCTTAATAACTTGTTTTTTTAAGTAAGTGCTAACAATATAAATCTATCCAGACCTTATCTCAATTTTTGCTTAAAATTTCAAATCTGCGATCTTCATTTAATTTAACCAATGTAATAATATACTTTACCCAATCATTGAAGCTACAAGTATCAACAAGCATCGACATAGACTGGTGTTTTGAATTTTCATTGAGGTAAGATGTGTCCAAGCTTGATCTTTTCCTTTCATTTTCAACGGTATCCAAAAATTTTGTCAATTCCAACGTTTCGCAAACATATGTACTGAGAATATCACGATAGTATTCGTTAATATGTTCACAATTTTCCTTCTCAATGTGTTTCGTACACATCTAAATGAAAAATGTTATATATTAGTAATATACAATTATTTAAATCCATCGTTGAATTGAATGTATTCAATTATATTTATTAACTTCATTTTATTAACAGAACTATACCTCAATAACATTTTTCAGTAGGAAGGGCCGGGTAGGACAACTACTTTGAGTTAACATTTCTTCAAATTCGCCTACACAAGAATCTGTTTCTATACCTTCGTCATCAGTTTCATGAAATCGTTCCTCTATATCTATAAAAAAATCATACAAAAGATGATATAAAAATATACCACTTACTTTTAATAAACATAATATTACATTTTAATTAATATCTTATTCAATAATCGTAATAAGTCATGCAAACTTAGAAACGACGTAATTTTAAAATATTTTTGTTCTATCTATGACTAACAATGTCACTATAATCAGTGAAAGTTTTTTACACTTTCTATTTTGTTTTTATTATTGCAATATCAGTTTAAAGTTTAATACATCATTGGAAACGTAGTTTCCAAGCATTTTAAACTAGATTAGTTGAGCATATTTCTCAAAAAAATGTTATATTAAATGACTATTTAAATTGTATTAAACTTAAAATACAAACGACTTAATTGCAATAGAATTACCTTGACTTGACTCTGTCATTGACATTACAAGCGTTTCCAGATCTGGAGACAAAGGTCTTTCTTCTTCTTCTGATATGCCATAATCAAGAGCTTGAAATATTAGCTGACCTAAAGAAAACACAACCTGAAATTGCATAATTTATTATTAAAGATTTTATGACATGAAATATTGTATATAATTTAATTGAATTTAAATATTAAAAATACTGCAGATTATGTCTTTGATTGAATATTAAGAAGAAACTGCTCTCTGACTTAAACGCATCTTTTGAAAGTATATTTTTTCCCCAAATTCTTTCACGAGAGTCCACCATCATACAAAAATTGTTTTAATATACTGCTATAATATATTAAAACCATGGAACATTTTTTTATTATTTGCGTACAAACAAAATGTTGAAATTTTGCTTATTTTTAGAGCGCTCAGTGTGAGTTTCCTCCTCAATTGATTTGTAATTACTGATTTCATTTAAATATTTGTTCAAATGATTTTAATATTTTGTAACATCTTAATTTATGAACACATTAATAATATTCAACAAGTAATTATAAACGTTTTTATACCTGATGTTCAGGGACCGATAAGTTTTGTGAAACTGAAATGAAAGAAGTGATATTACTAAGTAGCCATGATTTGTATAAAAAAGATTTAAATTACTTCAATTTTTTTTTTAAATTGCACTAACTCATTTTATTCTTTACTTTATTTATATTAAAATAAATCAATTACACACATTTTATAATACTTTTTTCTTTCAAACTGATTTCTTTGTGTTTCAAAATTAATACAAATATACTTACTTTTTTCGGAATCTAAAACGACACAGCCATCTTTCCGCAATTTAATATCTGAGAGATCCTCTAGCTGATAATACTGGTTCGGACTGAGCCTGGAGAACACTTCAGCTATTTGATAACAGATAGCCCAAGCTTGTTCTTGACTAATTGGTCCACCATAGGACATCAAAATGTTTTGTAGATTAAGACAATTTTTATCATCTATTTCACATCGTGGCCTTTTGGCCTTTCTAGTTTTATCGATTGATTTAGTTTGATTCATTTTTTTAACATTAATTTGTTGAGTGGCCTAAAATAAACAATGTAATTAGTAATTTATGTTTTCTTACAAAATGATTTGTTATCTAATTTTCTTGCGACTTCTTAAAATGAATAATTATGTATTTTATATACATTTCTTTACAAAATTTACTTATAAATAATAAAGTTACTGTTTCTTTTTCATGGTATATTATATTTAGAGGTATAAAAGTTGGACTTTTAGAAAACGTAATTAATTCACTTGGCCTAGAAATCTTAGTCACCTTCATACATGAACTTAAAATTTAAAAATCATTTTCTAAATGTTTATTTTATTTTAATGAATATTTCGATTAATATAAAAATAATGGTCAAGAAATTTAGAGCATTTTTTAAAGTGTATATTCAGTAATATAATGTATATTAAAGTAATTTGGTTCTACAGTTACATCAACATAATTGCAGTATTATTGAAGTTTGTGTGATTTAAATTTAATTACAATTAATTTATATTTACTTTAAAGATATATTATAATAATATTGAAAGTATTGGATATCCAGTCCCATTATAATTACAAGATTGTGGTCATGTTTCAGATTACTAAGAATCATTTTTATTACAGCTATGTTATTCCAATCATATTTTTACTGAGGAATCATTTATTCTATTTATTTTTGTTGATCCAATAATTTTGTATATTCCAGATATCATTTACATGAGCAATAATAAGTGCAAAAAGCACCATACATTATTATTATAATGAATGTTAATGCAATAATTTGAGCAAATTTGTTTGTTTTGTTTTTGTAATTTTATGATATATGTTATGTTTTATAAAGAATACATACAGATATAATTTAAATTATACTTTTTTTTTCTTATATCATTTATTTACTTTTTGTATAACATAGATATTTTGTCACTATATGAACAAACATTTCATTCTATAATATTCATATTGTAATTGTTTTATAGAAATCAGTTTTAAGAAAATTGTTTTCATCCCCAACAAATGTGTACCAAGTTCTTTTCTGATCTATGAATTATTACATTTTACTATCTGTATTGAAGTAGTATGTTTATCGAAAGACCAAATAACATTTAAAGTAAACATTTTACCAATTTATGGATGCGGATTTCACGACCTTAACGTATTTCTCTTTCCCATCTCTGCAGTATTTGAATGATAAAAATGACAGTATTTGCCTCACCTTTAATAAATGCAACTTTCATCTATACATTCGATGGTTGTTTCTGGATCGCTTGACAGACTGTAATGCGATTGACGGAAATTCTACAACTATTCCGTTGATTTAAAATCAATTTAACAAGAAATATTTTACATCATGCGGATTGTGTGCACACTCAAACTGTAACTGACGACGAATGACAAGACACGTACGTAAAAGCGTTTCTCTCTGTGTGCAGTTTGTTCAGTTTGTGTAGTGGTACCTCTGTGCGTCAATCAGATGTGCGATTCAGAAATCTATTGCCACCAGATTGCAGCTGTTTTCATTGATCAGTGTTTAGTTATTCTAAAATCACAAATATTAAATTTGATTAAAAATTCAGTTCAGTATTTTAGAGCACAATGATTATAAACATTGTTGAAGCATATTTAGAGGTCGTAATATTTGTATATAAAGGTACCTTACAAAATACAGTATTAAAAATATTTTATTTTCTGAAAAAAAAAAAGCTTTTCGCAAAAACAGGCAACGAAAACCCATATTTGTGACGAAAAAGACTTATAAACAAGGGGAAAGTTATTAGTTTTAATAAACTTAACATTGGTTTCATTAAATAACATAATCTTTCAGATTTGATCTAACATACATCGAATGGGTTGAAAACGATATTTTCCTTGTACGGCTTTTGCAAATGTTTTAATTAAAAGGTCTGTCATTTTTCTAACTTTGTATGGAGTATTCAACTAAAAATGGACGAGCTGTAAAGAAGGATTTTTTCTAGTTATCCGAATATTTTTTATGAAGAAAAAAAAGAAAAATAATAAGCAGAGTTTATTCGTAAGCTTTTGATACGAGGTAGGTTCAAAAATTTTAAGTACTTTTGTATTTAAACTGATTTTAGAATAGGTTATTGACAATCGATTCTGGAAAGTAGTTGCAATCGATCTAATTCACAGTCGATTAAAATCGAGAATTCTTGTTAGATATTGTAACATGTTTTTTGTAATAAATAATAAATTTAACAAATAAGATTTAAAAAATGTATGTAAGTAAATGTAGTTAGTAAGGAGAAATTACTTTAATAAATGTATAATGTGCGAATAAAAAATGTTTGAATACAGGACAAAAAGAAATAAACAATTTACATTAGTAAATGAAAACCAGAAAGTGTTCTTGCAATTGATTGTAAAGATTTATCAACGATTAGAATCATTTTTGGTGTGCTAAAAAGTTTACACTCACTGAAAATCATTTTCATTGTACATTACATGCAATTTGTACATATAATACTTATAAAGTTACGTATCATTAATTTTAATTTGTATATATTCATTCTTAACAGATGCAGTTTTGTCAACGGAATAAATTTATGTTTATATAAAAGCAAGTAAGTTTAAAATACTTGTTAAAATGTTAAATAAAAAAAATTATATTGGGAAGGTAAAGTTTAAATAATCTTTTTTTATTTTGGAGTTGATTGAGAATTAGGTGACCAATTATCCTTAGTTTCTGCTACATACTTCTACTAATTATTATTATTATCATTTTTAAATAAATATTTTTATACATCTGTTAAATGGCAATTTAACAAAATCAAAAATCAGGATGACTAAATTGAATGACCATGAAACACCCGAAGAATCAATTCAAACATCTTTTGATGAAGGTAATTTAATCATTTAATCAATATATTATAACGATAAAATTTAAAAATGTATTAACAGTTTTTGTTATACTTAGTTAAATTGTTCAACACATGTTTTCGTTTACAGGTAACAATTACCCCATTGACGTTTGGTATTTAATAAGTGAACACATTTCGCCTGAACAAGTTGGTGTCTTTGCTCGAATTTGCACTAAAACTTATTTGGTTACACAGTCTGCCCAATTTTGGTCCAAACTTTATAAAAGGTATATGTTTAGAATTTAAAATCTCATCATGTATAAAATCAGTTTATATTTAATTTTTACATGACAAACGAAAATATATGGAGTATATAAATTTTTCTACTGTAGGTATTTTGTATACAAAAGTTCAATTCCGACTTCTTTATTACCACATAATATAAAAGATAAATATGGACTTCGTACTCACGTCATTCGAGCTTTACATTACATGTATTTTCCTCAAAAGATAGAAATTGTCATGAACAAAGCAGATCCACATACTTTAGTTAACAGACGATGTACTGCTATGTGGCACACAGTAAGTATACTTGCAAATTTTAAATGATTTAATGATATACATAAATTTAACAATAAAGTTTATTACTTGAAAGAATTCTGTAATTTGTTTTGGACGTTACTGTAATGTATATTAGTTTTGTCACACTTTATTTTCCAAAATTATACTTCCTTTTTCAGGTTAATGCCTCAGGACATACTTTTTATTTCAAACTACAAGATTGCAATTTGCCCAAGAATAATACTGTTCTCCAAAGATTAAATCGCTATGATTACGAAAGTGATGAACTTGTAAAGAATATTACTTATAATAATGAGAATGGTTGCAAAACTCTCAAAGTAAGTTAAGCCTAAATTTGAATTTGTTATTTAAAAACAACAATTTAAACTTAACATTTAAGCCCAGGAGTTTGATGTTAAAATTTAATACTTCTGGACTTTTAAAACATGTTGCTGTAGATGCCTAAAGACTCTTAAAGTAAAATATACAATGTTTTATACAAAATATTTTAAGGGTATACAAAATTTTTCCATTGGACTGCTTATATATTTATTTATTTCCTTTCATCAATTATTTTCGTTTTATTTTAAATATGTGAATATAATTTGATTTTTACCAGGTGTGCTGTTTACATGGGAACCTTATCCCACAAGTGGAAGGTTTAATTTTGCAAAATGTGGTAAGGTCATTGTCACGCGGCTTTTCCCATCATCGTCTGTTGTTGAATTTTGGAACATCTTACATTCCAAAAACACCAACGCACACAGTCATTTTAAATGCCGTGTACCACATAGAGGTCATCGATTGGTGGGAAGTGAATTATCCCTATCAAGAGATAAAACGCGAATCTAAAATCGAATTGCCTCCTACGATTGATTCCTGGGAACTGTTGTAATTAATTCATCCAAAATTAATTATTTTTAAAAGTCCATTGTGAGTCGTCTGTACAGAAATGCTTGTATCAAGTTACACAAGTTGCCAGAATAATGCAATTTAAATTTCATTGAAACGAAAATAATAAATGTTTTATCAATTGTTTAATTAATTCTACTGATTATTAATCAAAGACAACAGTGTTCCCTTTATTAAATTTATTAATTACAGTGTTCCTCATAAATTAAATTTGAAATCAAATTGAATTTTAATTTAAATAAATTACAAAGCGTGTTTATAATTAAGGTTATATCTTCACGAATATCATGTGACCTAGTTAAGACTGACTAAAAATAGTAATTCCATTCATTGTTTTTTCTCCAAAACTATGACAACTTTCCATCAAATATATCGATTGAAAAATATATTTTATAGCCGGAGAGATATATTGAAATTGCGAAACCATCGAGCATTTCAAGAACATTACCCAATAAATATTATAAAGTTGCTTCAACTTCTTAACTTTTTCACTTCTTTCAATTCGTGACTATACATCCTTAATAGAAAAAATAAAGTATGTAATTTATTATGTAATATATAAATGAAAATAAATCTAAACTTTGTATATTTTACTTCAGTATATTTTGGAATTTTTATTAAAAAAGATGATATTTAAAAAGAAGGTTTTCTTATCACAACATTTATTGTGTAAAATTGTAGTAAACTTAATCAAATACAATAAAAGTTAATAATGTTCTTTTATCGGTAATTACGTATTGATAACTGTTATAAACAACTTATTCTTTGTTCCCGAAATTTCACTTCAGTTATCTCTTAATTATAACAATGCCACATTTGTCCATCGATTCGATTCCATCGATGGCATCCATGAAGAAAAAGTCTATATTTTAGATTCCTTTTAAATTGCTTATGTCACATTCAGATTTGCTTTAAAACACTTTAAAGCTTACGAGTTTTTGCAAGTTCCGTGTACATGATCAGGATAAACCAGGACAAAATCGTCAGGATAATTTTCTTCAGGATAACCGAAAGGAATAAAATTACTCGGTTATCAACAAAAAGGCATCATTTTATTACTTACTGTAATAATTTTCAAGGAAACGTGTTAGATGGTTTTTCTCAACCTTTAAATTTATGAAGAAATGCTTAAGAAATTTTAGGGTTGGTGGGCAAAGTACCCCGACCCGCACAAAAAGGAGATAAGTAGAGAGGGAAAGAGAAAGGCAGATAGGTCTTTCACTCTCTATCTCTCCCTCTCTATCCCTCCCCACTTTCTTCTCCTTTTAGCCTTGATCTTTAACGTTAAATGAGATTTTCAATATTTCATTTATTTACCATCCATAATATTTAAAATATATATCTAAATCCTTCTTAAGTAACATTTCTGTAATATTTTTTTGACAAAATGTAATAATTTAAAAACATTATTTTGGGGGGAGAAAGAAAAATAATTATTTTGATATTTTCATAACATTTCATAATATTATAATAAAATTATGTCGGATTTTACAACCTTGACTTGAATTTGGTGCACGAAACTTTGACTTTGCTTCGCTCTCTTAGGGGACCGTGCGGAAAAGATTTATTTTACGCTCGCGCGAGGGCGAGCGCAATTACCTCCAATCAATGATCCTCAAAAGTATCCAAAATATTACTTCTACAACAGCGACCTTGAAACATATTCAACCTGTATCATACATTTTATTGCGACTTAAAAACTCGCCATGCAAGAATTTTTACAACCCCGAAACCGACTCAAGTTCCAAAATAAATGTTTAGAATAAACCTCGGCTACATCCAATCAATCTAAATCGTTCATATTCAATATTTTCAATCCGCTTCCGATTGCTGGCCTCTGAAAGCAAGATGCCAACTCGCGGCAGAATCAGTTATTCGAAAACGCATTAATATTTCAATCCTCTTTTACAACGTCAACCATATTTCATCCAACCGATTAAAACAAGAAGAAAAAATAACTAACAAGATTGAAGCCCGATTAACGTTTGTTGCTACTTTTCAACCGACTCAAAAAACAAGACAAAAAAGACTTGGAATTATTCGGTGCAGTGCGCCTTCCACCATTCGGAAGACATTTTGCCTCAGCGGCGATAAACTGCCAATCGATCGCGATCGCCTGGATCTTCTTTTCGCGAAACAACTACGAGCAGAAATAAATAAGCGGGCCGAGGACGAGGAGGAAGCGGCCGGGCCGCGACGTGGAATTGGTCGCAAGGATAATCCTGACGTGAACGGCAGCGAGCAGGCACGCGTACGGTGGAGGGGAAAATTACAAATGGCGGCCGGAGGCACCGCACGGCGAGGCAGTGGGCGCTTGGTTATGACGGTGCAACGCGCGTTCCGCCTTCCGCTCGCGTCTGGTCCGTCGCTCGACGAAACCCCGTGAACACGAGGCCGAGAAGCAACGACGCCCGGAAGCGCCGGCACGCGCATCGCCGCCAACGTCAAAGTCCACCGCGACACCCGGAAACACCTTTTCCCGACATTCGAGCGCGAGTGCAGCTGCGAGTGCGATTCACGGACGATTGATTTCACGCACGAAACGAGACGAAGCCGAGCGAAGACATGGGAAACTGGGTTAAATCCTTGCGGATGGAGGTGATTAATTGACGACGATTGGGACAGCTTGTCGATAGCTTCGGCTTCATTGCTTTAACGTCTTGCATTAGTTTTAAGAGCGTTTAAGACTTATCAATACGATTGAGTCGCTCCAAGGGGATTCGATCGGTTTGATTGTCTCAATGGAATAGAGTCGATTGAAAGTGATCGACTGGTTTGCAGAGTTTCGAATGGGATATTTTGATCTACGGGTTTCATTGAATTGATTCGATTTATTTAACGCGATGCAATCGGTTTGATTTAGTGACACTGTGTGATTTCAATACGGTTTTATAGTTTTAATGGAGTCGAATGGGTTAAATGAGTTTGGATCGGGATATTGAGTTTTCTTCGGGGCTTATCGGAGCGAGAGTTTTTTCATTGATAATCGCGAGTGATCTACGTGTCTTTCGTTGATTTCAACAGCGGTCGAGGTGGGGACTCGACGAAGATAGAGGTTAGGCTCTTAGACGAGGCCGAGCGAATAAACATGGCTTCTTCTCTGCCTGCCGCCACTTCCGGTTGATGACAAAATGTGCTATTACGATCGCCGGAAGTTGCGAGACTGAGACAAGAAAAGTTTATTGAAAGAATGCAAAACGATGGAATGCGATTCAAATAGTAATTTGTGTTTTCGGTTTGATTACAGTTCGAGGGTGAAAGAAGGTGAAAATATGAGATTTAAGAAAAAGATTCAAGCTAGAAAAGGGAAATGCCGGAGCGTTTCCAGAGTTATTGTTTATATTGTCAGAATTCAGACTAATTAAATTCAAGTTGAAAGATGTTGAATTCAATTTTAAATTGAAGGGCAAATTACAGGAATATATTTTTATTAATTTGAATATGATACTGCTTGTATTCATTACTATTTTTAAATAATTTAGAGTTATTAGTTGCAAATCGGAACAATTTACCCCAACTACAAAAATTAAAAAGGTGGCTTGGATTTTAATTTGCTATTGCTAAAATTGCGCTTTTTTGGCTGTAAATTGAAGTTTTGAAGTATTAGGTTCTCAAATAATAATATTCAATTTTTAATTAAATTTTGTTGAAAGTCTTCAGCTAAATAAGAAAGTGAAAATGGTTCTCGACTTCAGTGATTGCATTCCTTTTGAAATATAATTATTTTACAAAATATTTATAAAACCGTTCCCCTTCCGAAAAATTGGTCATGTCTATGCAAAAGAAGATTTTTTATGTAGACAATATGCAATAGAACATTTACATAGATAATTATGTTGATTATGGATAAGAAAAATATACTTTGTAAAATTTGACTCTCTTTATCAATAGTAATAAAAAAAAGGGGCTGTCATGAGATGATGAGTAAGAACTGGAAGGATTGAGGGAATTATATAGACTCTCATATATATATATATATATGTATATAGAATAACATTTTGTTTATAATAAGTGTTTATTCAATACGAACATATTTCAAGCAAACATCTTACTAATTAAGACTCAATATCATTAGGAATGAAAATGCTGAATGTGCCATCAAACAAGCAGTAAAAAATGCCTCGATTAAGAACATTACGATCTAGGCCGCTAACGAAGCGTACATATTCTCAAGCAGAATTAAAAAATGAGGAAGAATTGCAGAACGAAGCAACTAATCAGAGTGGCTTTGATGAGCAAGATGTCAAGCCAAAAAAATCAGTCAGCAAAAGTTCCGAAAAATCGGAAAGTAATAGCAAAACGTACGAATGCAAATATTGTAAGCCACCAAAAAAATTTTCTTACTTCAAGTCTTACTCGCAACACTGTGCAAACAGTCACAAAGATAAGGTACGTATTTTTTATTTTGAAATAATTGAAATATTTTAAATAAAAATAAAAGGTATATAATGTAATTTGTGAAGTCTATAGTATTTATAATCACAATGATCAATCTCATAATGATCCACAAAATAATTGTTCTTGATCATATGTAGAATAAAATATTACTGACGTTTATTCAAAAATCATTTTACCAATTTATTTTACTATCTAAAATGTTTTGTTTATAGGAAGATACAAATACTGAGCTCATGCAATGCAGTGTGTGTCCTTATACAACATTTACGCGAAATGAACTTGAAATGCATCAAAAAATTCATCAGCTGAAACGTAAATTTTTTCGTTGTGCAAAATGTTCTTATGTTACACACGTGCGAGCAAGATACACAAAACATGTTAAATACCATTCAATGCCAATGATCAAGTGCTCTTCTTGTGACTTCAGAACCCCTTATAAGGTAAGAAATAAAAGTTGGTTTAATCAATTGAAATAATGAAATTATACAAACAGAAAATTGTCCATCTGCTTCTTGATTGAAGAACTGTATAATAATATATGATTCTAATTTTTTTTTTCTTTTAAGTGGAATTTGGACAGACATACTAGAAATCACGGTGGTGATGGTATATATCATTGTCGAGCATGTGACTTCAACGCAGATATTCGGCAAAGTCTAACAGTTCATGAAACTAATCATCATGAACCACCAATTGTTCAGTCTTCACGGAAAAGTTCTTATCCGTTCGAGAGAAAGCCCCGCAATAGTCCTAAAAGACATAATCAAGTAAAAATTTTGTTTTAATTATGTCATTTTAATCTTATTGATTTTTAGCGTAGTATTATAGATTTTTTCGTTAAATAAATTATTAAGTCAACGATATTTTGTGGGTGTCTTTTTAGGTTGGTGCAAGTGATTATTTAGAATCTGCAGCTAAAACTATTCATAAAGCTGAAAAGAAAAAATTACAATTTTCTGACAAAGAAACGGCTGAAATGATCTCTTCACATTGTTCAAATCCTGTTTCTGGTGCAGACTGTATAGCATTGAAGTGCGAAGAACCGGGATGTCAATTTATAACAGCTTGGAATTCGGAAATGAAGCGCCATGTGGCAGAAACACATACGCGTACAAACACTCCAAATAAATCGAAGAAACCCTTGCCAATGTTGATTCCATTAAGTCCATCGAGTAGTACTCAAAATTCCGCTCAAAGTCAAGATAATGGAACGACTTTATTGAAAGTACCAAAAGTTCGCGTTAGGCCAGAGTTAGCACAAATTGCTCATGATAACGAAATGGCGAAATTATATGGAAATAAGAAGGTTTGTATCTTGTTTAGAAGTTTAAAAAAAATTAGACTGACATCTTTTTTTTTAATTTATGAATCGTTAGAGGAGAATAATTAAACAAATATAAATTTGATAGAGGTTCTGACGTTAGCCAGTTTCAAAAATCAGACGTTAGCCAGTTTCAAAAATCAGATAGTTTCTTCCGAAATTGTTTGATACAACGATTACCTTTCAAAATTCTACTATCCAATCTCAAAGTGTCGACCCCACCTCTGACTTTGCAATACTAAATTAGATACCTCAACATTATGGTCAATATTTCAAAGTCCTTTTGATTCTTATGCAATTACTGGATGATAAATTATCAAATGAAATAATATTTATATAAACTGGTAGCACCACCTTGGTATTTCCATTAAGACCCATTTAGATCTATTTAATCATTGCGATATATGTTAACGAAGACAATTTTATAGACAATTTTATTTTAATTCAAAGA
>JABFOV010004528.1:2902-13749 GCA_022817685.1 Aradophagus sp. ZL-2020 | reverse complement strand
GCTTTAACATTGAAAATACTTGAGTTTTAATTGCAAATGTTTTACATTCATATAACAATATTATATTAATTTTAAATCAATTCTTTCGAATCAGTGCGAAATTTTCCACGTAGAAGTATCCATACGGTACGAATTTTTGATAAATGTGAATAAAAAAATTTTGATAAAATGTATCTAATTTTAATTGTTTATAAAATAGATCAAATTTGTTGAAACATTTGAGAACGTGAAATCGTGTAAATATTTCCACTTCATGATTTCAAATACATAAAACATAATGTTTTCTATATCAAACAACATTGAACTCAACTAGAAGTTTCTAAAAAGCTTATATTTTCTTTTACCGAAATTTTTCATCTGTAATTATACTAACTGTAAATTAGGTTCTTCGATGTTCATAAAATAATTTTTGTTTGAAATTCTTTTGCAAAAAAAAAAAAAAAATGAATTTGTTTCAACCACATTGTTTAAATTTAATATTACATGAAAATGTCAATTCATTCGTATCCGAACAAACCTTATTAAATCAGACTCGGAGGATTTTACACTTCTTTTAGTGTAATCAGATCCCGATACCGACGTTTTTACAGCGTATAAATAGCATACTGAAACCCAAAACAACTGCAAACAGATATAAAAATGTTACTTCGGGATGTAAAACAATGACAATAAAAACAAATGGGATATTACTTTGACACTAAAAATAAAAATAAAAATATAATGGAATCGAACGTATTCTCAGAAAAGAGATAATGAAATTTACCTACGCTAACAAACATGTCCCACAAAATGTTCTTACTTTACCAAACAATTATTACAAAAGTAATCTAACGAAGTAAACATTGTTTGTCTGTACTTTAGAAAGAAAAGACATTACGCGAATACACTAATCAACGGATTAATATAAAGATATTGCATCGAACTGTAAATATAATAAAAGTGTAGAAAAAAGGTGATATTTCCCGGGGAACAGGAGGAAAATCGCTGCAGAGTATAAAATCGCTCCCTCGGAGGAACGCAATAATCGTGAGAGCGCGAGTAATTCGACATGGCCGTCCCCTCGAGAAATTCGTCGTAAAGCGACGTTATCGCATCGTCTGGCTGTTGTTAACGGCGTATTTTCGTAGCGCGTTACCGAACTTTCGGCAAAGACTCGGGCCGTTAAAGCAGATTTACTCGCGAGCGCGGCAGCGTCTAACGAGAGGGCTGTGCCGAGGGCGAGCCAGGGCCAACAACCGAACAGCCGGCCGCACACAAAGTAATCGGACTTTGCATCCGCGTAAAAATAGACGATCGTTTCGCCAATTAATTGCATTAGAAATTCTAATTAATTGGAGCACAGGTTTACGGGGGCTCGCGTTTTCGCTCGCGGCAGATGCCGGCGGAAAAGTTCGCCCGGACGAATTTCAGGCCCCGCAACCTTTCGAAGAAACGAGACGGCAAGTTTTGATTAGCTTCGTGATAAATAACCAGTCGAGCAGTTTAATAACGCACTTTGAATACGCACTTTTTTTTATTATTCAAGACATTTCGCCGGATTTTTCTTATCCCATTATTTGCAAAGTTTTACCACTTTGTTTGCAGGTATTAATTGAAAAACGAAATTGGTTATCATTTGTACACAAAGAATGAACAGAGAATTGTTATTCTATAAATATTAACTCGAACGAATAATTTTTATTTGAAACTCTAATAATTCGTGTCCGTGGAGTATAAACATAAATGACGCGAACGATGAAACAGTAAAATTATTTTGATTTAACAACGAAACATACTTAACGCGATATGAAAATTTTATTAACGAATATTCATTTTTAAATACTGAAAGCACTTGAGATACAAACAACAGCTATTTACGAGATAATAAACCAAAACAATTGCGGATACAACAATTCCCGACTCCGATAAAACTATCACCAACTGAACGAATTTCCTTGCAAGTAAATTTTGTCTCTTTAAAGTTATCGAATAAAAAAGGAAAAAAAAAAAGAAGGTGGCAAAGAAAACGGCGATGTCGGGGGAAAAAGTTAATGGACAATCGAAGAAGCGGGACGTCGTGTCTGGCGCGTCGCGGGAGAAGCTGTTTGGTTGACAGACGAGGCTCGGTTGGCGATCGGCGGGCAAGAGGGCGACGACGGAACCTGCTCGGCACGGTCACGTAAGCCGCGGCTGCGGCCCGGGCTAAGACAACGCCGCTTTGTGCCGGCGAGCGGCGCCGATCGAGCGAAAGCCACGGCCGAAGAGCAGGACGCCGCGAGCCGGCGAAAAAACGAGCCGACGAGGAGAGCGAGCGCGCACGCACGCCAAGACCGAGCGAAGCAGGGCATTAACCCAGGTCAGGCTCGTTCTCCGGTGACGCAATTCCGGTGTGCGAGCGCGCAGGAAGTCGGGCCTCCCGACACGCTCCGCTTCCCACGGGAAGAAAGACGGGCTTCCACCGTCTGCGAGTCCTCGTAATCGCCCGGATTGCGGCTTCTTCGTCAACCAATCCGTCGATCGAACAAACGTTTGCAACTTCGCTCGCATCTATTTATTACGGATTCGAAAATTATGCGCTCGATTCTCAAGAACTGGCTCTAGCAACAAGCTCGAGAACAACGTTGATGGTGATATTATGTTGATGATATTGAATGACATTTATCATATCAGGTTATTCCGTGTGAAAAGATTCACTTCTTGAGTCGAGATTCGAACAGTAACCTCTTAGGGTCGAAACAAGTGTTCCATTTCGAGACATTCCTTGGATATAAAACACCGAATATCTCAAGTTCGGATCAATCGAGACACTTTTATTTTCTCAGACCTGAAGGAAGTCTTAAAATAAGATCCTTATTCTTGTGATGTATACATATTACTTAATATTGTTGCCTGTTTTGGACAGCACTTTTGAAATTCATTATTGTGCAGTAAAAAATAGAAATACAATTATTTTGACCTTAACTACAATTACGGTAAATTTTACTGTTGTCGCTGTCTATTTTACTGCTTGTTGATATTCTAAGTGAAATTTAGCTATAACTTTGTTTCCGCAACATTATTACGTCATATGCTGTCAATCCTACACCCCGAGATAGTTGTTTTGATACAGCGAATTTCGCAACGATAATATTCGCTCTGCTAAACTGGCACGGTCGATTTAACCCTGTCAATCACAAACCATCAATTTAACACTGCAACTTGACACCGCCAATTCCGCACAGTTAATCACGGAGTCATTTTGACAATCGGCTACCTAACACTATAAATCCACTATCGTAATTCAATCTTGGCATTGTCAAAACAAATGACTGGTTATTGAATTTCCTGATAAATCATTTGCCAACTTTTGTTTCCAACAAAAGTAAATATAAATTAGACTTCAACCAAGTACAATTTCGACATTAGAACGAAATAATTTCATTCTATTTAAATTCGTCGTGGCGACAAATTTTCCGTTGCTACGACGACAAAATTATGAGAGAGAGGTAATTATCTCAAATAAATACAAAACATTATTGATTTAGCAACCTATTTTTTATAACGACAATTTTTTTGTTTCCAAGTGATTATCAACAAATCATTCTGTAGCATAACAAATTTGCTACCTCAATAAAGTTTTTTTCTTTACACTGGCAAAATGAAAATCTAATCAAGTTGAAGTCGTTGAAAAATGTTGCGAAGCATCGTGGAGTTACGATTTACAGTTAGAAACACAGTCGGTAAAAATTGCGCGATGAAGACGTTGTTCGACAAGACATGTACAAATTGACTTTGCGAAATTGGCGCGGAAGTGTTTGAACATGATGTTCGCCTACGTGGGACACCCACTAGCCAGATTAAGCGATTTGTGCGCGAGTGGAACAATGAAATTGAAACTTTTACAATGTAATTGTAACGTACGCCGGTACCGTCATCGAGTCACATCCACGCTTTCACACACTTGTGCAACGCGATTAATGAAATTAAAAGTGCCACGGAACTTGAAACGGTGTACCTTTTTAATTCCCTGAAACGTAGCTGAAGCTTCACAAGATTAGATTAAAGAAAAACTCGACTTCTCCTGGACGTGTCATTACTCCCGAACCCCATTAAAGAAAATGGAAAATCCTATTTGCCTTAAATAGAATCTTACATTTCAAACCGACTTCAGACGTCGGTTCAATATTGAAATAAATAATAAAATCCAGTATTACCAAATGATTACAGAAGTAATTTAAATTTTCAGCTCGGTATCGCCCGCCTTCACTATTTATTTAATTTATTCATTTTTTCATTCATTTATTCACAACTTGCAGTAGAAGCAAAGACATCGTTCATAATTTTAATTCAATTATACCAAACGTCGACCGATCAAGCCATATTAAATTATAATTGCGTGGCTCGAAAGACTGCTTTTTATCTCCAGTGTAATCGGCAAAAATCGATAATCATTTTTGACGAATTATTCTTCTTTCCTCGATTCGTTTCAATTAACAATCATCTCACGCTGACACGCGGCGCGATATTAAAATTCAATAAATTAAAGCGAAACACGCGGGTATTAATTGCAACGGCGGACAGCTTTTATTGAAACATAATTTACGAGGAAACGTTGGTGCGGTCGTTGCATTGCCCACATGATTCGAAGCCGATAACTCGACGCTCGTGGACGTGCACGTGTAATTTCTGACGTTTTATCTCGCGAGAATCGCGCCATGTAAGACGCGCCCGACCGGCATGTGGAAATGTCGCGCTCGCTTTTCTCGCGCGTCCGTGACCGCGCGCGCCGCTCAATTCAAGTTTCGCTTCTGCGAAGCGTCACGTAATTTTCTTGCCCGACAATCGATGATCGCAGGTGTCCGTCGCTGTACACGCCTATACCCGTTCGCGTTCGATGAAATTCACTCGCGATTATACGATTTTATAAAAAGACGACGTTCATTTTTACGTCTACTGTTGCTCGGCAAAACCCCAAGCTCGATCGTGAACATTTGACATGTCAGCGAACAATCATGAGCAACACTTTGAGAAGTGTTTTTATTGCGATGCAATTTTTTATTATACAAATGAAAGGCTATTTAAATATTTAGCATGGAAATCGCGAATTTTATTTGACGAGATATGAAACATTAATTCTAAATCAACCAAGTGATGTGAGATGTTTGTAGAAAAAGATTCATAATTTTCTTTAGATGTATAAAATATTGATTGTCTGAATAAAGAAAGTCTAATGTCAATTAAAATATGAAGGAGAGTTGGCATTTATGTATTTCTATGCTTAATGAAGCATGCTACCTTTTTTGTTTGGACAAATAATTAATAATTCTCAATGCACTGATATTAATTGCTAATTTAAATTACAATTTTCTAATTACTTTAAAAAGAGTTACATTCAATTTGATGGACTTCGAACACCGTTAATCATTAATTTTCATTTAATTGTCATTAATACTTTCTTCCAATTAAATTTCAGTATTTTTTCTTAACATATTTATGATTTTCATTGATTAATTTTAAATTTCTATAAAAAATTCATCAATACCGTAATAGATGAAAAAATGCGTAAATAATAAACACTACTTTTTCGCAACACGACGAAAAAAAATTGTAATTCTGATGATTTAATAACATTACTTAAGCAGTGACTAATCTACTAATACAAACTTGAAGAAATCCATTGAAAGATTACAAATTTTTCATTTTTATCAGATCTCATCAGATTCGTTATATCTCACTGAATGCGTTTCCTCTTTATTTTCACTCGCCAATAAACGCTCGCGATTCGAAAAGCATCTCATCGTTAAAAAATCTCTATTTACATATCGATCAATCTAACGAAAAAAACGACTTTCACTATCGAACAATTAATCACGGGCGGATTTTTCTTTCGTTATCGGTACACGGGCGTAATTAAAATACGTATGAGGAATATTGAATGTTTCATCAGCATCGACTCGTTATCAGCCGTCTGGTATCTCGAGCAGTTTTTCACTCGGCGCTCGCTGTTAATTCGGCCTAAAACGGCCCCTATCAGCAAGCGCCGCGGCGGCGTGCCGGCGAGATGCTGCCGGCTCCCTTGTGCGAACGCACTGAGCCGAGCGTCGCGGGTGCTCGTTTTCTCGCGCGCGCCTGATATTTCGTGACACTCGTGGAACCTGCCGATATCAAACAATGGAGAGTTAATCGAGCGAAAGGCACCGCGCCGTTCGTTCGTTGGTTCGCAGCAAAAGAAGAAGTTTGCGCGGTAATAGAGGAAATGTTTATTCTCGCGAGCGCACCGGAGTGCGGAAGAGAACGGCCGGGCGAGAGGGAGACGCCGATTGGGGGAGAAAGCTGCAACTGCCGCGGAAACCCTCGCAACCCGATAAACGCCAAGACGTACATTATACGAATCTCCGCGAAACTAGATACCTCGTATTCACGCGCGCATAAGTGTGTGTGCATACACAAATCACGGTTAACACTTGCCTTCGTAAATTCATGCGAGTACTTGGACGCACGGGCGTGCGGTGAAATGCACAAATCATCCTATAAATATGTATTAGAGAGATATATACGGCAACATATGTGTGGATATAAGCGCGCTTATGAATTAATAGACAGTAAAGTAGTTTTTCATTTTCCGCTTGATATTCTTATATTTTAATTCGTTTCATTGCGACCAGCAACATTGGCTTGCTAATATTAGACACTTTTGACCATATAATGTTGCCGACGTGATATTGACGATTGTTTTCGGTCTTATTTTTATCATTCAATCGTCAAGTTTATCGATCATATCATTTTTTCGTACAAATGATTATTTTGTATTGCATTTCAATACAATACATGTCTTTCTTTCGATGTTTTTGATATTGCAAAATATAAACTAAATCGTTGTATAGAAAGCATACGCTTCCGGGAATTTGATTCAGTTTTTCGCTCAGTCTGTTGTCCTGTATACATTAGCACAATAGACTATACCATATTTAGCCGCGCTCTTCAAACACTACGCGCGAATGCACGCATGCACACGAAAATATATCATTACAGACATCAACCTGAACATTATGAATTTACACGTGTTTACGCTCCGATCCGAAAATGTAATTTTTAAACGCGAGGCGCAACCACGCGCAGACACGTGTCTCGTGCACGAACGTTTCTGACATTTATATGGCGACGGAATTCCAGTCGCGGTGTAATTCGCTGCCGTCGAAAAATTCAATTTAAGTCTACAATCAGTCTGTCTGCCTGCCGGGGGGGAGTTAATGAAGGAGATTCGCAGTGTTTGGACTGTGGCGGCGTGTTTTGTGATACGCGATATACATGTTTAAGTTATAACTGTTACTCACGGTTATACAGTAGGGCTTGAAATTTAGACTCAAGCAAAGTGGATTTCGGTGCGAGCTTTCATGCTAATTCGGGGGATCAACCGCTATCGAAAATGTTGTTCGATTCAATCCGGACGGTCAGATTAGCCGTGTTTCGCTTCGCGATGCTCTTTCCGTCGGCGCCGTTTAAATTACCATGTTCGGAATTACATTTTACATTAATGTATGCGCGAATTATTATTCAAATTGTTTTATGATCTTACGGTTAGATATAAGGAATAATTCGTAGGTTAAGAAAATTGCCTGAAACTGCAAATTTAGCTTCATTCACAATCTACGTTGCTTTGAACAATGTTTATTTGTTCAAATGTTCAAGATATTTCAGCTGTGTTCCGGAAATCATGTTCGATTGAAAAAACACACAAGTAAATTTTACATTAAAAATGTTTCAGATGTCTCATTGATAAATATGACTATAAAAAAACTGCCATAAGCATGTAAATATGACGCTGATGTAATGCAAGATTAACATTTCCGTAATTACTTTTTACTGCCTGCCTCTTAAAAATGTAAAGTAAAACACATATAATGTTAACAACCCGAGTTTTTTAAACGCCTGAACGTGTTTTAAAATCATAGACCAAAGGGTTTTATTCTTGTGTATTAATTTTCACTGTCTGTTGGCACAGCATAAACTACTTCAGAATTTTTAATTGAAAATTTTTCCCGTGTAAGTTCATGGAAAGGACTAATCGAACATCAATTACCCTGAAGAAATGTTTCTACATTTAGCAAATTGAATTTCATTTGCTAATTATTTTCCCGTATTGTGAACGCTGAGTTCAACAACAGAACGTGTTATTGTTAATATTTCGTGCGAACATTCTTAAACCAATATTAAGTTAAGGTCATTGGCAAGCGAAAAGGATTATGCAAATGTTTCCCTACTCCTTGAAGTCAAAACGCTCCTGAAAACCAGTAGCCGGGCACGTTCGCCGTTAATGACCAAAAGCTCATTAGACATTCTCCAATTCGTTTTCGTTCGTTCGTGCAGCGTCGTGGAATAAAAACGACGGTGACCAAGGCGAAGCAAAAATATTTTTGTTGGCAACAATGTCCAGAAGAGGCTTTTCAATCTTTTAGCCGGCATGAAAAAGTTGTCGCGCGCGTCGCTTGTTCACGGAAAGCTACGAAATAATACGGGGTGAAAAAGATTCCGAAGATTTTCAAGTGTGAAACCTCGTGGCAGTGCAGTTACAACAAAGTCTCAAATGATGAGGTTGTAGTTTTTACGTTTCTTTTTCAGTGTTTCATTTAATCGATGGTCTTAAAAAATCGATTCATTATAAAAAATATTATTCTTGCAATAAGTGAATTATTTTTTAAAGTGGAATCCGTTTATTGTAATAATTTTTCATTTCATTCATCACTAATCGTAAACGTAATATATCAGTCCTGCTGATTTTCATTTTTTCCTACATTTGAACTTGAAAATAGCGACTATTGCGTTCGAATATCAGCATGAAGACTTTTTTACTGCTGTCGAATTGTAGCGTATGAACGGAAAAATGACGGAGAAATGGTTTCGAGGAAATGAGATAAATTGTTCGTCAGTTGCCGTCGCTAGTTTCACAGTGGCAATGTTTCAAACGTCATTAATCTGCACGTGGCGAAGGGCGGAAGCGTGACGCGAAATGAGCCGTGGATCGGCGAGTCGCGCGAGCTCGGCGCGGTTTTTGCCGGGGCGAGGGCTCGATCGAGCCCTCGCACATTCAGCCGAGTTCGGATCTCTCAAGTCTGCGCGCTGGGTGGCCGACACTCTTTCTCTGGGCTCGCTGGCAAAGCCCGCAAACCGTCTCTCCGGCTTTTGTACAATTATATTGCTTGTGCGCTGCTGTTGCATCGGGCAATTAGGATTAGTTTTGACAATCGGGGTGGATCGGGGTTGGCTGATTCACTCCGCTTCGAGATAACGAAAGAAAGATTTGACTGCCGTCATTATCGGTCGGAAACTTTGAAAAACGACCGAACGCTTCGGTTCGGGCCGAAGGAATTTTGTAAGGCAAACAGTCGGCTTCATCGAAAATTCATGGCGTATTGTACTTCTTTTAGCATTGTTAAGCGTTTGAATGTATTTTAAAGAGAAACACTGAATTGAGTTAATTAGGGAGATTCATTAATTGCATAGGTGCAAAAAAGACGACGTTGAGTAGAATCGGTTAAAAGAAGACGAACAGAGATTGAATAAAGAATTACCTTAAGTCGCGTACTGATATTAATTTGATGATATCGTCTACTTTACTAGTTAATGTTTACGATTCAATTAAAAGAGTTTTAAAACGAGTGAATTTAATTTTTATTTTCTTTTAACGGAAAAACGTATAGCATAACAAATATTATTGTTGAAAAATACAAGTAAAATTGTACTTGTAGCTGTTATGAATAAAAATGTTATGACACTGAAATCAATTTAAATAAATATGCAGTTATATTTTTAATCTTTTTTTCCATAATTCGTTACAAAGAGCGAAAATAATATTTATTTTACTTTCAAACAATTTTCATTTAAGCAACCAATAACGAAAAATACCAATATTTGATGTATTTATCGCAGTTATTGAACAAATATTCCTTTACCGGTGCTTACTTTTTTAAGCTTGACAATGTTTTAATGAAAAATAAAGATAAGATAACCGTAAACAGTTCTCCAATTTCTTTGCGCTTGAGATTATAACGATTTTTCAAGGAACAAAGACGAAGTTTGAAAACTTTTATCACTGTTAGACATTTCCACGTGGCATTCCGGTATAATCGTTTGTGTGGGAAATAAACATTCGAAGCATCACGAATAAATAGACTCAATGTATGTCACATTCGACTGTGTACAAAAATGTTTATCAGTAATTTTCGAATGACTAATGTTTATGTTTCTTTCTGTTGCAGGTAAGCTGATTATTACCACGAGTGACCATAATTTCAAGAAAAGACGTCTTGTGAGTTCTGTTCGAATTTAACTTCATTTTTCATTAGGCTTTTATTTACTCGCGAAAAGGAGCACTCGTTTTTTCGTGAATACAAAACTTTAACCTTAACAAGGAAACGTCATCATAAATTAGGATTTTAATCGCACTGACGAACCAGCGATATTTTATTCACGCGCGCGGTATTGTTCTGCAAAGTAATTTTGAATTTGACCAACTATGAGAGCGCGCCGCGCAAAACCGGACGGTTATTATTCAAAGCCATAGTTTGGTCCGTCAAAGGTTAAAACACTTCTCCGTGTTTGTAGCCACGTTGAAATTTTAATCAGCAGGCAGACATTTTATCTGAGGACGCGATAGGGGACGGATAAGGGCAAAGGAGGTCTTCAACACTTGCAGGAAACGAACCTTTCTTTTTTATCTTTCTACGGTGAATAAAAGCAACCGCATTAAAATAAAATTAACGCATTTTTTTTTTTTTGATACGTTAAGTGTTTCAATAAATACTTTTCATCGCGAAAAAAAGTTTATAAATTGATTCGAATTGCAAATCCAGGCTGACATTAAATACCGGTTGGTTGCCAAATTATGACTC
>JABFOV010004527.1:0-13750 GCA_022817685.1 Aradophagus sp. ZL-2020 | reverse complement strand
GCATGGCGCCTAGCGGCGCCGGCGCGGCCGCCACCGGACATCCAAGACAACCGGCACGCCGCGACCGGTCACTCGGGCACCGTTACCCTCGGCCGCGCCATCGGCACCCGCGAGCCACGCTCCGAACTCCGCGATCCTTGGCCTGCCGCCCCCCTCCGCCTGCCGCCCGGGCCCGCCCCACCGCCGCCGTGGTCGTTGCGTTTCCCGCGATTTCCGCCCCCAGGGGCCCCCGGCTTTTTCTCCTCCTCCTCCTTGTTCGTGTTTTTTTTTCTCCCTTTTTCGCCCCCGAACTTCTGCGCACCGAACCAGCCACTCGCGCCCCGATCGAGCCAGACACTTGCCGGCACGGCGTCCGAGAATCTACTGAACGAGTGCCGCGGAGTTCTGTTCCCCGACTCGATTCGGCCAGTCGCTCTCGCAGAGTCACGCACACACGCGCCAGGCCAACACGCGCACACTTGCACAGCCTCTCGGGCCGCTCTCGTCGCCGCGCGGGAGACGCGAGAGAGTCTTCGAGTTGCGAGCCCGCCGTGGGCACACGCAAACGCGCCGGCCGAGAGTGAAACCAACACCAGTGCACGCTCGGGCCCCTTGACCCACCCCCCACCCGGCCGCCCCCTAATCGAATTAACCGCCGCCGATGATAAAAATTAGCGGCCTGCGCGGTCGCCAATTACGGCCGCGTCGCGGCGCCCGACGCTTTTCGGGGTGGCTGCTCTCGCGCGACACTTTACCGTCGCTCGCGAAAAAAATGCGCCAGTCGGCCGCTCGGCCGGCCGGAGACCGGCCGTTTCGGGGGCACGATCGGGGTTTCGATTGGTTGCAGTGCAATTTATGGGATTATGTTGATTCGGACGTGTTTTACAAGAAATGATTCAGCTTTATTAGGTTTTGTATACTTGGTTCATTTTGTACGAAAATGAGTAAAGTTCTGGCTACAAATACGTGTAAAGTCAAAGAAATTAAGTATCAGTCTGAATAATGATATCAATCATTTTATTAGTGATTTGATTTATGTACTTTTTTTATTATATTTGTTTATTTGCATCAGATTTATATGTAGTTCTAATAAGTTAATCAAAGTTATTGTATTTATTATACAACAATATTTTATCAATGATTTATTAGTATTCTGAGGATGTATTTCAAATGTAATGTAATTTTCTTTTCAAATGAAATGTGTTTCAACGTGAAACTACGAAAAAACACAATTTCATATACCAATTTCTCGATTCGAGACAGTTCGGGTTTTGATGTGAAAACCTGTTTCCTTTAACAATTTATGCATACCCTGACGAAAGAAATACTTTCTTCGTCAGAATAATTGTTACATGAAAATAACATTTATCGTACAACATAAGTATTTTTACGTACGTCTTCGATGATAGAAAGAATCAGTCACTGTAAATGATTCGTCAGTTGAAGCGTAGATTTAACTGTGAATTCTGTTCTTCGTCGGAAGCAACTAAAATTTTCCGGTTGAAACGACTGACAAATTCCCGTGCCTTCACCAAATTCCGCCTGTCAAGTTTCTAGCTTTATTTGCCGTATATTTTTATTACAAACTATAAAAGAAATCAAAGCAGGATCAGTAACAAATTTTAACGATTTTGATTTGTCATCATTTATCATAAATTATAAACAAAATTTTAATTTATTAATAAGACCATAAACTATCTCTCATTCATAAATTCACTTTGTTTTATTTGAAAACAAATACCTCCTTAAATCCATCTCCAATACGCTTCAATCAATGGTACTTTTTTTCATAACTTACTATTTGCACATTCAAATAACTCAGATTCCCGTTTCTGGCCATGAAATATTGCGCGACTCGCGCTTTCGTGAATCACCGACCGCCGCGCTCGTTTGCGAACCACCCGGCCCCCCTACCCCCGCGCGCTCCGATAAATTTCAATTGATGTTAGATCGTTCGATTGGCTATCGCGCGTGGCTTCACCTTTTGACTCCGCTCAGCTTGCATTTCAGACCGGGCCCTCGGAGCCTTCTTGTTTTCGATTGTTCCTTAAGGACTGACCCCCCCTCCCCCACCTCCCGCGTTTCGGGACGGCGCTTGACGTGGGTGTATGATACGTGGGAAAGGTAGAAATTTGGGTAATGTGGATGGAAGAATGTAATTGGAGGGTGGCGGAGTTAAATTGAAAAAGTTGGATTTGATGTAGGAGGACGAAGCTGTTGTCTTTTTGTACGAGTATTAAAAAAGATGTATTGCACTTTAGTGAGGATCTTTGTTGAAAATGTTGACATTCAATTTATGCGCTGCATAAGTATTGGAACAACATTTCAGGCACGTTTATTAAAATTCGTTTTCAAAAACAAAGCTAGAAGCTCTGACAGGCCAACTCAAAAATGTGTTTCAATATGAAAAGCGTATTGTATAAGATAAATGGTACACCGGGAGAAAATCGTCCGGTAAATGTATAACATTTTACTTGACGCAATAATAGAAACTGATTTCAATACAATAACTACAAAGATCTATGTTAAAATATAATCAATGAGAATTTTTTTCTCAAAAAAAAAAAGTCTATACAAGTTATTAGATACATCAACTTAATATTTTTCGTTTTACGAAAAAAGTTTATTATATAATTGACTGCAAATTAAATTTTTTTTAAGATACAAGATGGTCTACTGTAGTAATAAAAAATAATTTAAACAAATATATGTATACAGTAATTTTATACTCTAAATACATCTTAACAATTTGAAATAGCCATCTCTACTTCTTTTTATCTCGCTGCTTTAATTTAAAGCGAAACATCTATTGCCAATTTTACAGTCCCATTATCTTTTTTCATTTCCAGCGCAACATGCCGAGGCATTGACCTCGGAAATTAAGACCCAATATCGTTTTTTCATTCGCGTCCCTTTTTTCAGTGTCGTGCGTCAGTCATTGGCCGCGTCGTCGGCGTTTAATAATGTCGTCTATTTTCGTGCGGTTTCGGTCTCTGCGGGAAACTTCGACTCGAGGCGCTCCTTCCGCTCGGCGGGCTTTCCGTATCACGAGGGTCCCGGTGTCCGTTCGGTCGAAGCAATTTTATAGTTCGCGGTAGACTGGCGCTGCGTGTCTGGAAGATGTGCGAAAGCCTGCCTGGTCTAATGACGGCTCTAATAACCGCGTTTTCGCGCGGCGAAAAAGGATTCGCGAAATTTACGACGTCGACTGAAAAATCGCAATTAGCACGCGCGCTTTACGATATGCACAGTTTGCGATCTGCTTTTCTGCCGGGACCAATTCGGTTTATGCATAAAAGACAGTATTTCATTAACTTTTCCTTTCTTCATGCTTTCTTTTTTTCTCTTTGATTTTATATCCGTTTATATTTACATGATTACAGTTTTCAAAGTATATGAAAAAGAAATAAAAAAAAACAAATTTTTTTTGTCACCCTGTCCAAGATTTGAACAACGGTTTTCGAAGTCATGTTTTAAATCTTCCATGACAATGAGTTACACTACAAAACGACTTGCTTTTTTCAAGATACTGTAGTAACAACAATTCTTCATTGTAAATGGAATTACTACTCAAGACAACTGCAGACTAATAGATATGATCCGTTGATTGGAAATAGCCAATTATACTAATCGACCCAGATAGAAACTTGGTTTATATTTCAAGACTGCCACGTTAACAGTTCCTACTGTTATCTTAACAATTCCTCATCCCATTTCGCGGTTATTTACACAAATCTTTCGACTGTTATATCCACCAGCGACTGAAATTCGTCGCGTCGGAAGAGCGTTAACCTCCTTGACGTTGTCGTCAGGCTTTTATGTCCCGGTTTACAGCCGTAAACGGTTTTGCCGGCGTTTGACGCGCGCGCGCTCCAGACGCGGTTGAATGACAGCGTCTTTTCTTCTATTAACCCAAAACTTTTTCTCGGAAATCGTTCCAATGGACTTTTCGCTCGGCGCCGAAGGAAACTGAATTTAACTCGGCTCGCACTCGGCGCGCTGAAATCCCGCGTTCCGCGACGAGCCAGGGGGGAGATTGCGAGCGCGTCAAGTGCACGCGGAGGAAAAAAAAGCGCTCGACTTCAGGTATCGGCTCGATATCGCGGCACGAAAGGCGAGAATTAATAAGTATTATTGGCACCTTTTTTAAATAATATTCATATCTTTTTTATGTATATATTACATATATATAAACTTATTATTATTAAGAAAAATTGATTAGATGTATACATTATTAAAAGATAAAAGTCTATTAAATTATATTTACTGGTTTAACTTGCTAGTTCAAAGATTGTAAACTAATAATTTTCTTCCGAACAGTAAAACAATCTTCCTTTGTTATCAATTAATAATTGTTCATTTAAACAAATTAACTTCAAATTGATTGTCTGTATTTTTCATCTTTCTATTGTACTGTTTTCAATTCGTTATTATTTCTACTCCGTACACTGAAAATTTGACCGAGTTTATTTAGATACGCGCGTTTATTTAGATGGTCAAAAACTTTTGAAGTGAGAAATCGCCAAGCAGCACTTAAACGTGTTAATTTTATTTGCCGTGAAACATGCGCTATGTCTCTTTGATAAATACGTGCGGCCATTTTTTCGACCGCAAAAACGTAACCGTGACGGAATAAAGAGCCTTTGATAATTATATGTCTATTCAATTACATATAATGAAACTCAGTCTTTTAGAGCGGTGTATGTGACAGATAATTACACGTTCACACCACACAAGATAAACTGTAATTATTACAAAAACATCGGGGATAGACTATTTCATTAATTTCGATTGTCATATTACAACGCGTCGCGGTTCTCTTTTTTCAATCAAACTACCGGTTCTCTTTTGTAAATACGGTGGAATATTTTTTTTTTTTTTACTCCATGAGCAATTAGTTATTGTAATTAACTTTCTCATTGTTACCAATAATTTTTATGCGATAAACATTTCCAGATTTTCGTTTTATATTATTAAATTTTCTACCGATTTTTTTTTTCCATTTTATATAATTTTGTTTTTGAATTGAATTGTTTAGTAACATCACGCTTGAACCGATTCTTTTCATTTGCTACTTATCACATAAAAAAGCTGAACTTCGTGAGCGACGTGAAAAGCAATAAATTTTTCGCCGTAGGAACTATTTCAAAAGAGGCATTTTTTTCGCTTATTTTTACCCACGTTAATTACACCAGCCTTCGGCGTGTTTCGCGTGACAGTTCAACGCTAGTCAAATTCTCGTAAAGATGATTAGTTGTAGCGTATTAAGACAGTTCCCGGATAAATTTTCCGAGAATCAACTGAAATAAAATATACGTAACGATTCGTGTTCTGTTCAAACATTTCAACAATGTTAATACGATTAATTTTTAACTCGTCGAAAAAGTTAACGAAAAGTGTGGAAATCGCGTTACAAAAAGTTTAAACAATCTTTGAAAAAGAAATGAAATAAAATAATTTTATTAGTTAAACTATCTTCGATTTTTAGTACCAATGTTCGCATTGAATTTCAGCGAATTCATCATTTTTTATTTAAATAAATGTAAAATGATAAATAAGTAATCGATGATAAAAGGAACGATATTTTCTGACCGTAAAAATAGAAAATAATAATCACGCAAAAATCGTTACCTTTTCTTCGATTGGTTCATTTTCAATATCCCGAATTAATTGTCGAATAATGTCGAGGCCAAAGAAAAAAATTGTTGCGACAAAGAAAAAAGGGGGTAAAAAGGTCTGTCACAGTTATTCGTTACTGTGGAATAAAGATCTGTGTTAGATAAATCCTGTCACCGAGGCTGGATCAAATGTCCGCGCAAAAACGGCGGTCGTTACAGAAGAACATTGACATTGTCAGGTAAATTACAGTAACTGTAATCATCTTAATTACGATAAGTGTAAATTATCCTTTTTCCGAGCCCCGGGATTGTTAGCATAACTGTTAATTACGGTTTAACAACGACAAACCAATCGTTTTCCTTCATAATTGCCCGCGCATTTTTAATTCCAATTTTTTAATTAGTCGCAAGCGCGCGCGGCAGTTCGTTTTCGCCACTAAAAACCATTGCATTTCTGTCGATTAATTATGACGTAGTTCTTAGATTTCGTTCGCGATGTTTGCTACAGCATTTCCAATTTTTACGTCCACTTACTTTTACAATCGTTTTGTTTTTACCGCTTCGATTTTAACAAACTACTTATTTCTAACGAATACGAAAATACCAAAGTAGGTGTTCTTTATGCTTTGATAGAAAAGATATATTCAATTATAGATTTAACGTCGGAGGAAGTAATGACAGAAGTGTTGAAATGTTCGGAACGAAGCATCTATTTATGTGAACTTTTAGCAATAAGGAGGGAAAATCTGAAGGCTTCATTGATATCGGAGACAGAATTAATTTAGATCGATAATACAAGTTGGCCGTTTATTTTTCAGTTGACCCGCTTACCCCAAAAGTCTGTCACCGTTGAAATGAACTTTCCACAGAGAGACTGATGTTTGATATTATAACGAAGCCAGTTATTGATTTTCACTGTGACAAATTTTCCGCGAATCAAGATCATTCAGCAAGTTATGCATGAACTGTTATTTTAGGTACCGCGGAGATTAGACAGTAATTTATCTTGGCTTTAAATAATTTTATAACGAAAATAATCAACGAAAATTAGCGATATTTGTCAAGCAAAATATCTTGTTACTTTGATTAATTGATATATCGATTCAATTTTTCCGTGCCACGCGAAATACAAGTGTCTCATTTAGAGATATTTTTCAAGTTTGACACTTCAAAAGTGGGGTCGATCACTAAAAATGTCTCATAATGAGACACTCGATTTTTAAGTGTGTACATATGTACATGCCCCACAAATAAAATTGAATAAATAATAGTGGATTAAATTTGTATAACATCTGAAATCCTTCACACATTTTTGTACATTTCAATTCTTATTGCAAGTATGTTATTAATTTTAACTGCATTAAATGATTACTTTTTGAACCGTAGATTCTTCACGTAAATAACACAGTACCTAACGAATAATACAATTTCCTGATTTATTAATCAATTTCAATCGATTTTCGATGAATGCGATAAATAATGCATGACTTTCAAAAATAATAAGTGATAGTTTTGAAGAAAAATGACAAAGAAAAAATGAATGGATGCGAGTGGGAAAACATAAAACGACGTGTCTTAAAATCAACTTTGTGGAGTGGCTACTCGCGTCTTTTCAATGGCATCCGAAAAGTCGGCGCGCTGGGACAAGTGAATAGAGAAGTGACATGAATCAGGCACATCTGCAGCAATTAGCCGAAATAGCTGGTAGTGGTTCCCGTTACATAAATGAGAGCCGAATTATTTTCTGGTGTGAAATTTATAAGGCCTCATCTGAGAAAATAATTACGGCGCGCGGTGTTAAACGCCATATCTTTAATCAGAGCTAACTATTTGTTTGGCTTAACGTGTTGATTTAAGATTGTGCTTTATTCTCTTATGTCGAATTATATGTACAATTAAAACTATATATAGTTAACTTGCGCAAGGTAAATGACCTACGCGGGAGACGAAAAATCCGACGGTTTCCTCGTGATTCAATGTTTGGGCGCTGTCGTATTCAACGATTTAACGCAAAGTCGACGGTGCAATGCAACTCGCACGATAAGAGTCCGATTTTCCGACTGTAAAGGTCAACTTAAATTTGCTCACTCAATGGAAAAGTATGTCAGAGAGTTCGGCTTCGATCACCGTTGAACCTAAATTTGTTGCTAAATTAGACGCCTCGAAATACATTGTATGCTTACCGTAAATAAGTAGTCACGAAAAATTAGATAAAGATAATTGTATTAGTGATTATAAAAAAGATATAAAACGTAATTGTTTGTTTTTCAATTGCAGAATGCTACGATATCTGATTGAAAATAATTAAATTCGATTGAAACAGATTAATATTAATATATTAAAAATGATAGGTAATAGTATTTCTTAATAAGAATCAACGTAAATATATTTTATAATATATTTTATAAATATTAAAATAATCATATTGATCTCATACGATTCTTAATTAATATAAAATATTTCTGTTTAGAAATGACCACTTTTTAAACAGGAATGAACAAATTATTTACAATATGTATACATGTATGCATGTATGTAAAATTATACGTTTTACAGTATTAGTTAATTTTTTCTCGTACAATAAAACAAAATACATTTCATTTTGAAGCTAGAATTACTTACCCACAATATTTTACTTACCTAATACTTAATTAACACAACCGTCAAAATTTCGGTCGTAAATATTAAATATAAAAAAAAAGTCACCAGAAAAAATTTCAAGCTTGGGAAAACATCGTTTCGCCGACAAAAAACGTGAAAAAATACGTCAACGGAGTCACTTACCGATGTGAAGATCTTAATAACAATCGTCGAACATCGGAGCAACACGAAGGCAAATTTGTCATCGGGCCATTCGATTTCACGGAATTTCGAGCAAACTTCCCCAAAGCCATCGGCTAGTTCCAAAGGCCTCAACCGCGGGGCGTCGGACATAATTAATGTCACAGTAAGTCGTCGCGGCAGGCAAGCGGAAAAACCCCGTTCCCATTAAATCTTCGGCACCGGAACAGGGAGCAGTTCGTTGAAAGCCTATCAGCAAATTAGTTCAACTTTTAACATCGGGCACAATTCCAAATAAACTGTACATTTGTTCCACCTTTATTAAAATAATAAATTGTTGAACAATACTTGATAGAACGTTTAAATTATATTTTTCAATTTAATGTTATAAACAAAAATACAAAATCTTTAAACCTCAAAAACACTGACACTTCAAAATTTTTAGATTTACATGTCTACACTTTTATTAAAGCAAAAGAAAATTCAATGTATAATGAGTGGATTTTTTTCACAAGAAACAGATTCCGTTTGAAATATAAATAATCCACTTATTATAAATATAATCCTCTCGTAATAAACGGACGTTTTTAAGAGCGTGAAACACCAACGAGAAAGAAAATGAGTCTGGAAATCGTAGCCTTCAATCTAAACGACAGAAATGCCGCTAATTTCCAAATTTACAGACAGAAACATAAAAGGGGGATAGAATGACAGTTGGTGCCATAAAATGAGAATTAAACATTTCGCCTCGAGGGCAACGGCACAAGTTTATATCGTGCGGAGTATCGCCGGAAAAACGTTTACTTGCGACATATCGGACTTGGCGTCAAATCCGAGGTCAAGTGTCTTTGGGTCTTAATACACGACTAGAAACACGTGGCTAAGCTATTCGGGATAAGGTTCCATTGAAAAATGCATAGATCAAGATCGACAAAATCGTTTCGAAGAAACAGAAAACAAATTACTGAAATTTAATTATCAATGAAATTAAAGTAAAATTTTGTTCTATTTTGATAAGTTTTTCCTGTAGTTTTGTGGCAAAACAGAAGATTTTCATTTGGGAGTTGCTGTGTTGATGAAAATGCACTTGCGAGAAGAAAATATTTAAATTGGTTCATTAGCTGAATGGGACTAAGATTTCTTTATTAGCTGACCTTTAGGGTTCATGTTGGTGTTAAGTGGCAGCTGGCTTAATTGCTCCAGTCATAACGATTCATAATAGAAACATTTCGTATTACAAGCGCACGGAACGGCGAGTTCTTTATACTTTTATGAACCGTCACATCTTTTATTAGAGTGTTCGGATGGGAATTTCTATAAAAATATCAATGAAATCAGTTTTAATTAGTACATCGTACGTACAGTACTATTATTCAAATATAAAAAATGTAATGAAGTGTAATAAAAGTTATTATGATTAACATACAGTACAAATATTTTTGCCTTATTTCTTGCAACCTAAGATGTAAACTTAAAATTATAAAAGTATCTAAAATATTAAACATACCTTGCAACTTTTTAATTCAAATTATCGAGTTCGATTCACCGTTTCCATTGACTGGAAACGGTACACTTCAAACGATTGGAAAATGTGTTTCAGTTAGGCCAGCGTTATTAAAGGTTCATACAATTCATCTTTTTTGACGACGCAGTCGCCAGAGACAGGTGGTTTAATTATACCATATACGGGTAGGATCTTGCGAATCTGCAAAAAGGTGGGACTTGCAGGACGATCATTCCTTCAGCGCGTCTGGTCGTTCCGAAAAACCTGTCGAGAAAAAACGTTTAATATCACAATTTAAAGGAGATATCAAGTACGAATTTGACGCATTAAATGATACGTGGAATCAGGAAACTTAAGAATGTTATATAAGAATACTGCGAATTTGATTTCATCAGTTTTATGAGAAAACTGATGAATGCTTAAGAAATGTTATTTTTAAAAGAAGAAAATCGTATGCATAAATCAAGTAAAAAAAACTTTGAAACTGTTGGAAAAATAGTGATATTCAAACCTCAACGAATAAAAATTCACGTTAACGTTGCATGCAGCATTTGCCAATCGCGTTACGAACTTTTATTTATCACGACCTATTTTCTACGCCATATATTCGTCTTAGTCCTAAATATATTCGACTCTTGCCTATCTATATCCTGTCGGGAGCAATGCAAATCTGCGTATTTGTTGGATTTAAATGTAGATTTAAAAATCACCTGATTTCAAATTCACTCACTGTGAGAGGACATTTAAAATTATAATTGAAAACATTAATATCCAAACAAGGTCGTATCAAAGTCGTATACGACTTTGGTGATATATCACCATTGCTTTGTGCTGGGTAGAAAAAAAATGAGAGACTGAGTAAATATTTTCAAAGAATTGCATAGAAAATAGTTGTGGAATTGAAAGAGTATTTAATGAATTGATTTATATTTTCATATTTTTTTAACGCTCACTTAAGAGACATGTCATTATACGCAGTCCAATCTTTTATTTTTTTTAATAACTATTGATGAAGAAAAGTTATTCAACATTAAATTGTGTGTGCATGAAATCGATTGAAATGAATATAAAAAAATAATTCCCAAAAAGCTACAAATGAAAAATATTTTTACATTTTCCATTAATGAAAAATACCAATGTTTCATATGTAATAACCCGTCAAACTGTACGTTTACTCAAGACCTTATGGTATAGAAAATTCAAATGTATCGTGGTATAATAAAAATTAAAAAAAAAATTAAAAACAAGATACGGATAAATAATGCTGGTACCTTGGAAGCAATTTATAAAGTACAAAAAATCGTCCACAGACAGCTGCAAAAGAACGTTCTTCTTTCCCTCTATCCATGGAAAAGTAAGCCAATGTACGTCACGTCATTCTTACTCAAAAGTAGTCAATATCATGTAACTAATGTATGATAAAAATATTGCAGTACTGAATGACAACTGCTTACTGTGGGTGAAGATGAAATGATACAGTGTTTAATTAAAGTATAAAAATGTTGCAGAGAAGGTAATTACATTTTGTTTTCAACTTTGACAATAACTTTAATGTTTTAAATAAACTGATTGAACCTTTCATTGTTCTTTTAATTGTTTATATGTCAAAAGTTAAAGTGAAATAAGTGATCTTAAAATGAAAAATCTGGTAAAAAATTGACGTCAAACATTAAAAATAAAGCCAACTTTTACTTGACGATAACTTTGATACAAAAAATACCTGAGGCAAAAGTTGATGTCTGACATCTGAAAATATGACTTGGATAAACTGACTCTCCTTTTTCTGCATTAATCGATTCTTCGCCGTCTAAACGGTATATCCCGAATCGTGAATGCTGCACGTGAAAAATGACGAAATTACAGTGATGTGTAGATAGTTGCGTCTAAGCGGCTACTACTGCAACTCGCGGATACAGGCAGGTATACTTTTTCCAAATCCCAAACGTTTATCGACCCTTGTAATCTGCATGAACCTTGAATAGAATGAAAAGAGATCTGATATGACTCCGAAATATAAATGATTAGATGTAAGTTGAAAAAGAATGAAATCAATGAATAGCAAAATGATTCGAAGACTTTGATATGATGTATAATAGAAGTCGTTAGTAACTCGATTAGCGTGCTGTAAAAATATATTCAATGGAAAATTAATAGATGCAAATCTCAGTATATGCTTAGGAGCCACTTAATTACACCATATAATTAATTATGTAAGACAATTCTTTACGATTGGGTTTTGATTGATTGTCACGTTACTAAAACATAATATTAGGAGTTTATGATAGGTAAATAAAAAATATGGACAATCAAATTATAAAATGATAGTTCCACGATCATTTTTTAGACGTCGAAAAAGAATTCGTACATTATTTCATTGAATAATTAATTATAAAATAGTGTAACAGAAAACTTAATTATGATTAAATTAAAAATAAAATACTCAAATCATTGTAATGTGATATTTCAATCGCAATTGAAGTTGAAATAACGACACACTTGAGTAATTGTCAAACAAACAATTTTTATTACTATAATTTCTAGTTCTGAGATATATTAACTTGTATTAAACATAAATAATACTTCGAATTTTAGATTTCATTCTCATTTTACAATTTAATATTTTACACGAACCTCATATCATTATATAAAATTATATTTGAAACGTTATAGTTAACGGAAACGTGAGGCCATTCGAGGAAAATATATTTTTTTTTTTTTTTGAGTTTGTTTAAAATAGAATCATATATATTTTTTTCATTTATATATATATATATTTCTTTATATATATTTTTGTGTATTGCGTGTAGCACAACTATGTATGACTGAGTATTTTCACATATTCTTATTGAATACATGTTAATCAGACCAAAAATAAAATATAAAATAGATAAGAATATATAATAAACAGTGATGTTCATTTACAGATACAAGTAAAAATCATAAAATAAAGACTATATCGTATAACCGTATAAGTTAATATTTGATATATCCGTCCTAGATGATAATATTTCAATACTTAGGTAAAAGCTGAATTCCTATCGTTCATCGCAAATACTATTCTGATTAAAATTGACGTATTAAAAACAATCTGTCACTAAATGAAAATAGCACGATGTTCCGCCGAACGGAGGCGCGCACTTTTCAACGCGATCGTTTTCAACTGCAGGCGTCCGTTCGGCCGGGCGTGAACGTAGGAAACAATCTATAAAATAGAGTACAACTATATAAAAGAGTTGACAATGATCGGTCAATCGAAAGTAAAATGACAGGTTTGCTTCCGCATCGCTTGATAACACACTAGTTACACTATTTTGGACAATATTACGATTATTAAATATGTATAAACATATACGACAGATATGTCGCCCTCGGACATATTTATATATCATTTATACATATTTTCTTTTATTGTACACATTCGTCGAGAATATTAACATTGCGTCTCTCAATTAACTTGAATCAGATAGGCATATATAATTTTCATTCACGAACAATAAATTTACGGGGCTGCGCGCAACGTCGAATCATTTCGCATTTCATTTAAGCACGACAGCCAATGTCTACATAAAACTTGATAATTCTTCCTTATTTCATTATTATTGTATTTTTTTTTTTTTTTTTTTTTTTTTTTTTTTTTTTTTTTTTTTTTTTTGTTTTTTTCACTCTTTTGTTCCTTTCTCTTATACACATCTCCGAGCCCCCGAAACCTCTCCACACCTCGTTCTCCGTCTTCTTCTCTAAAAATAAAATACTCTACATAACATGTCCTACAATCTGATCTACTATCGTTAAATATCTGTTATTTTCAATGTTATACAATCTAACATGCATACCTCAACTTGATTTACATCTACATGATTTATACATA